>DWEM01000982.1:0-15910 GCA_018245935.1 Agara belti belti
TGTGGGGTTCTTGTGTTCACTCTGCAGCAGTCACGAATAGAAATGACTTGCAGGAGTTGGTAGTTATACTTAGACCATACAGCTCTTCCTACTCTATACCATGTAAAAAATCAATATTTCACTTAATTTTATTTTATTTGCTTCTAGATTGTATTTTTCATTTTCATTCTCTCATTTTTCTTGTACATTTCTTGATTCTTGATTGGAAAAAAAATAGAAGAATTGGTCGTCGACTTTGATGCCCCTTTCCTTTTGATGCCCGGTGTGACTGCACCGCTCGCACCCCCCCAGCTACGCCACTGTTGTTAGGTATACAATTGTTAAAGTTCATAGGAAATCTTAAAGGCAGTTTAAAAACAGATAGGTAAGTAGGTCACTAATATTATCAGCACCAGTCCATGTTGGAGCTGTGTGGTGCAGTACGCTGTATGCCTCTATATTGTGGGCGAGATCCATGCCCAGCTTCGGCAGACAAAAGGTTTGCAAATCATTGCTGATTACACATTGTATTTTGACATTTCCTTCAACACATCCCTACTTATTCACGTATTTTGCACCTACTCAACACTTTAGTTTACCCATTAATCAACAAATGAACTTACAGGTATAAGACACTCACTGCATAATAATAAATGTTGCTCTTAGACATATCAAGTTATGGCTGGATATGTGCGCATAGTTACTGGAAAGATCATTCTCATTTCAATTGTGGCAGAGTTGTAGATGAAGTTGTATTTAACATCAAACATAGTGATTTATCTTTATACTGATTACAACCTATACATATTAAAACATGTGTAGAAAACATTGATTATTAATATCTTTTCCTAACAATCACTTCTTACCCAATTGAAATGAATTAACTGTCTTGTAATTGGTTTCAGTTTTTTTAACAAATAAATAAAATTGACACTATTTGATATATAGTAATGAGTTTATGAGGGATTCTGATTAAAGTATGATATATCAAAGAAAACAGTAAAAAAACAATTATTTATTACCTTAATTTTCACCATACAAGTCCATAATTAAGTTACAATAGTCACTTCCAACAATATCTCTATTCATAGAGATGTAAAGTTTACAATTTGTATTTAAATGTTTAGCACAACTATGAGATGCATCAAGAAGAAATGCTACAACACCACAAGCACTGTGCCTATCATTTTTATCACAATATTCACCAAGATCTTCCAGTATAATTGTAGACGGAACTTTCTGCCAATCAGGAAGTGTAGATATACTATCTATGAGAGCTGCTATGTTTGAAATATACAGAAAAGTAATCATTTTCAAGTAATGCTGGTTTAATACACTCACATCGTGTGACAAATTTGGCAGTTCCTTTAGTTCGTCCTGCATAATATACAGTACTTTGCCAGTCTTCGCTTGTAACAATGCTTCCTTAAAGAGTTTCCTTCTATTACTGTCCTGTCCATCATTAAAAAACGTGCAACTAACTTGTGTTTTATTCATTTCTTAATACATTACGGAATATTTAATTTTATATTCTATGTTATGGGGTAACCCATAAACTATTATAAAGTTGCACTATTGGTAAATAAGGCATTCGGAATCTTCTTTGGGAAATGTACGAGAAAGAACCATAAATTTGCGAAACGAACAAGTAAAATCCGATTCCCGCCAGTAATTTTGGTTTTGACAGATGATAGATGCCACTACCATTCATGAGTCATGCCATATTTTAATCAACCTGTTGACAGGTGTGACTGCATTTTACATTAAATGTAGTTATTAATTTTATAATGGAAGGCTTTATTATCTTACTGCCATTTCTAACAAAAAACATCTGAAAGATTGCCATTACATTATAAAATACAGAAATACACTATTATGTTATGGTACATTGTGGCATATTCTGCTGTTGTATGGAAATTCAAAGAAACCTTTAAACTAACAAGGCGAGGCAGTACCGGTCAGAGTGAAGGGTTGATAAATGAGTGACGACCTTAAGTAGTCGTATCGGGGAGCTCAGAGGTAATTTTCTGAAATCTTTCTTAAAACTGTATAATAGCCATAGTATCGACACGATAGACGAATAATATCGATAGCAATGCTCTTCATAAATCGTATCTAATTTTTTCTAATTGACATTGACTAATTTTCAACTATCGGTAGTTAGGCATGTTACAATTGGTGAAAACTCCAACTGTTACCACAAAATCCACTTGAACTAGATGAAATTTCAAAATGGTTGTTACCCACGATTCCAGTGCAGGTTTTTTTTTTACATAATTGGATTCTATTGTGCATCGCGTGAAGCGCGCGGCACGGATAAAATTCAAGCCTTACAGAGATAAAATAGGGGATGGAAAGTTTGAAAATTTGTAACTTTATGATAAGTACAAGAAACCTATCTTATATGAACGTAGCCGACCATTAAACTAGATAATACCACGGAGTGTACACGGACATATTCGCGGGACTTCTCTTATCTAATTATATTGAAAATACAAAAATATATATCGGTCCGTTTATTATTACACTGCATGAATAAAATTAATTTACATTTGGTTACAGCTATGTCACAAAATCAAATTTTTTTAGTGATGTAACTGAATGGTAAAATATAATTAAAAACTTGTTTATAATGTGCTAAATGAATATTAAATCCTACTAATTTATCAGTCGTAATTGTCTTAGACAGACAATATTGCTCTGATATCTATTTACAATCACATGTTCTTATTTACAAATAATTATTGCTGCTCCGTTTGCTTACTTTCATCAATTTATTTAGTATACTGGGGAGTGTATTATACTATATATCATAACATTAGTACATAGTTATATAAAATATATTTCATGCTTTTTTTTATACATAAAAAATAATATGTAGGTATTTATATTTATATATTTATATAAACAGATTTGTACATGATGTAAATATTATTTAATTTCAATGTTTATAATATTATAAATCCTCATTAGTGATATCAGCTACATAAATATCGTACAGGATTTTTTTACCAGTACATAATGCCTTCATTTATATTTAACTACATAAACATCAAACATTTTCCATCCCTTTCAGTATTCGTTATAAAAGGAGGGAAACAGTTCTACATTAATTTGTAAGTTGCTGTGGCATACATGAAGTCGGATGAAAATTATGCTAGTAAATTGTCAGATGGGTACTTCAATTATTATGAATATACACATAATGTCCCCATACAAGACACTGAATCCTATTGAATCATCCATTCAAATGAAAACATTTTGATTCAGTTCACAGTTGTAAGAGCTTGTATTCCTTTGCCTGCCCTGTACAAAAAATTATTACAAAAATGCAATGATTACAATGATATATGTAGCATTTTTTTGAATGAAATTATCATTTAACTTTATTTATTTATTATAATATTCTATTACTTCAGAGTTAATTTAATTTAAGGAATTGTATATCGCCCTGTCAAGGTTACACATTGCACACGCGTTAATTTAAATTCATTCTGTGGAAATAATGTTTCATTTTCTTACTTTTGATACACAATTGGTCGATTTTCGGTCACAAACGACATTAACTTACATACATAAGGCAATTCTAGTTTTTTTAAATCCCTTTCTTTTATTGTTGCACATCATATATGAATCCCAGAAACTGAAAGACAATGTATTAAAACAAATGAATTCCCAAGCACGCAGTTAAAGTCTAAATTTGTCAAATCATGTAGTCTTTATATTAATATAGTTTTGAATTAGATGATTTTTTTTTTATTAGTACATGTACATTTAGTGTCCGGAATGTTGTAAAGTGGTCGTTTGTTTTATAGTATTTGATTTTAAACTGAAAAGACTGACAATATTTGACTAATTTACATTTTACAACATACATGATACTGTACCAGACATTTTGAGAGCAATAAATGCACATGGAGCTGTTCCTAGTTATATTGTAGTTATGATTAAAGGCAGTGTCTGGCGCTGGTTTTTTCTCCACTTTATTTACCAATACAATTTTCAATTATCTACAAGCCTCATGATGTATCATAATTAGCACAAACAAGACTAAGTTAATTCCTTCTTATTACATATTTAATCGTGATTAGTATTTTTAATAAGTAATATGATGAAAATTATTATTATTTAACTATTCAAAAGAAATATTTAGCCGAATACTTCACATATTCTATATGTGTTTCGTGTTTTTCAAACCTCTGCAGGAGTAACAACGGGAATAGAAACATTTTTATTAGATCAATTTTATTTGCTATTTACAGTAAAATACACTCCCGATTAATAATTATTCATTATATATAAAATAATAAACGTCAATAATATATTGTAAATATCTTCTAGCTTATTATAAAAAAAAAGAAATTTCCGAAAAATTTCATTTTCATCAAGAAAAGAAATTTGAATATTCCAGTCATCACGGGAAATATTTATAATTTTTCATTTAATCCACCGAACAAAAGTTCATGTAAATGCTCATTAAATATATGAATAATCAATTTTATGCAATAAAATGAAAGCAGTAAGAAAAATTATTATTATATATAATACATAAGGCCGTGTTCTGGAAGTCGGCAGGCACAAGGCGGGGGTAGCCACGTGCAAATGGATAGATTTGTACAATGTTATAATTGTATATTACAAATCTATGCATTTTTAAGTGTTGTGTCCGCCACGCCGCCGCCGCCGCCGCCTCACGCCCGCTGACTTCGCGAAAACGATTAAACCGCTGGAATTTTGTACCTACAAGATATACCTTTAGAAGGAATATCTTGTAGATACAAAATTCCTTAACTACTTACTGTAACAATTGACATTTACATGACTCTGTACCAATATACACGCGGTGCACCCGTGGCGACGATCACGACCTCAACCTTAGTCATAACAAATTAAAACAAATGAACAGAATATAACGAGAGTCGTATAACATTTTCTCTATTTACATACATAACGTACATCGGTTTTTATGCGATTTTAATCAACATAACGGCGTATCTATTGTCAAGCATGTTCATCCTCATAAAGCTCCATAATTCGCCTGATATTAAGAAAAAAAACTATATTAATTTTATATATACATACATGGATATTTAAAAATTTTCTCGCATATTTTTGGGATGCAGAAATATTTTTGACAAAATGCGAAACAACATAAAACAACTTTAACCGTAAGCGATAACTGAGACTTCACTATAAAAGTATATCTGGTATTCACCTTCATTCCTCTTAATATGACGGACGTTATTCACGATAGACGTGTGCGCGACGATCGCTCGTTTCGAGAACGGAACATCTTCAGTATCGTCTGGCAGCGGCCACCTCTTCATATGTGCACCGGCACGTGCAGTAACAACATGTCGCGGCGCGGGAATTCCAGCGAACACATTTCGCACTTGTAGGAACCTTCCTCAGGCAAGCGCCCGCGCTCGGGTGACGCCGCGGGCGAGGAAGCGGTTGAGTTCCCGGCAGGCGACGAGGGCTTGAACTGCGACGACGGGGACAATTTGTTCCTAGGACTGGGCGAGCGCGGCGCGGCGTGCGGCGAGCACCCGCCTATGGCTCGGAGATCGTCGGCGGGGTATCGGGGCGGTCTCTTCTGGCGGACCTGCTAAATTGAACAATGTAATTTAGTTTAAAACAAAAAGAACTAAATACGGTTCATCCTTGTGGTTCCATATAGGCGAAATGGTTTACAATGTATATGGGTTCATAGATTTTCATTGATACAAATCAATCGTAAAACTGCCAAAAGAAAAGATACGACATACATCACCTGAAAATTGTTTTAGGCCCCTATTTCTGGAAAACTTGTTTTAATGTACGATTAAAGTATTTTTATAATTATTCAAGTATTGGGTGTATAACTAAATAAGTTGTTAAATCAAGCACCTGTTTGGTGCGCGTTCGAGAGTCCTCGGTGTGGATCATTCGTGGGCGTGGCGTGCGCGGGGTGCGCGGCGTGCGGGAAGGGCGCGGCGCGGGCGGAGCAGGCGCACGGCGGCGGCGGCGCGGGCCCGGAGCGGGCGAGGCGGGAGGCGGGCTGGCGGGGGAGGGGGAACGCGCTGCTGGTGACGCGCCGTCCGAGTCGCACTTCCATTCTCGACTTGGAGATCCCATCTTTATTTTCCGTCGACGCTTGTATTTTCGGGGGCCACTCTGTAAAGAAGTACACTTGTACAGGTTGATCTGCATCAGAACTATTTAGACATTGGGATATTGAACGTAATTGTAAAGTCGTATTTATTATCATTTATATAATTACAAAACAGAAGTGTATTTGCATATAAAATTTAGTAACACTCTAATCTAATGACATTTCAAATGGTATTTTAGAATTAACGCAAAAAAATACATTTCGATGCCTATTATGAAATACTCGATAAATTTAATTTGTATCACCAATTACCTGCGGTTGTCTCTTCATCGCTGTATTGGCGTCGCAGTGCTGGATGAGATGCTGTACTAGTTCAGCGCTGGAATGCAATGTTCTGCCGCACACCACACATGAATACGTATTTCCACCTAGATTACAGAAACAACAAATAGTAATAGAGTAACAAATTCGTGAAATGTAAGGAAAAATACACTGCAACATATAGTAATAGTACTAAATAATAATTAACTATCACAAACAATGTAATTAAGGCAGGAAAATAAATTGTCAATTGTATGAACGAATTTGGCTCTACTCTAAGATGCTCTTATATGTTATAAATATTTACGTAAATTATATCTTATTTATTAACTAAATAAATTAAAGGACGTGATTTCAGAAACGCGTGCTTATTGCAATCGAGTGTGTAGCGGCAAGATGGACTGTACTGGTGTTGTACTCACCGTTGGCGCGGCGGTCGGGCGCAGAGTGGTGCGAGCGCACGTGCTCGCGTAGCACCACGCGCTGGTTGAACGCGCGCGGGCACACCGCGCACGCGTACGGCTTCTCGCCTGCGACAACATATATCATTAGCGTATATGCTCCGACTCTATCACCCACTCCTGCCTGCTCCATGCCCACGGAATAGTTTCACGCGGCCACACGACTGTTACAAGGTTATTGGTAATATACCGCTCATTGGAGGAGGCCTATGATTAACATGTGCAGTGATCCCACGTGCTTCTTAAAAGCGGTGGAAATGAAGAAACTCCAGATCAGTCTAGTCGGAATCACTGAAGAATGCGAAAGCATGGTTTCGACGAACGGCCGTGGGGTTTCAGCCGATTGTGATCCGGCATGGCTCTCCATCGCCCCCGGGAAGGTAAAGGGTATCCGTGACGGATTATTATCGCACGTAAAAAAATAGGATCGATACCGGTGTGTATCCGCTCGTGCTTGCGCAGCGTGCCGCCATCCGCGAACGCCTTCCAGCAGAAGCGGCAGGCGTAGGGCCGCTCGCCCGTGTGGATGCGCACGTGGATTTGTTGCGAACTGCGCGACCCAAAAACCTTTCCTGCCACAACGTAATAACATTTTTATCAACAAGTGTATGTCCATTTTGTGACAATAATGCCAGATAAATTGTACTAATAAAGAATTATAATGCTGGCACTGAAGTTAAATGATCATAGCATTGTTTGAAAAAAACCATTTAGCCAAACTTGAAATATATCAAGTTCGTTTTTCAGAACGAACCACATGTCATTAGTGTGTTGATGATATTTTGATCATTCTCATGTGTTCTTTAAAAGGTGATGGACGGGTGGACACACCGTAAAAGTATAAACCACCCTTTATTCATAGATTATCGTGACGTAGAATTAGCGTAATTTATACATAAACAATAGTATATTGATTGAAATACATTATAGATTATAATAATTACCACACTCTCTGCAGGGAAATTGTCTAGAACTACTTGAAGATGTATTATTTCGACCTCTGGATATTCGTTTCAACCTGGCGACAATAATAAAATAGTAAATTAAAAATAAGCGATGGTATATTATATATCTATGAAAAAAATTAATGTGCCAGTGGACGGAACCTAAAATATGATAACCGGACACAGGCCTGTATTGGCATGGCGTAGATGCGCAATATACTTTCCTGATCCTTTTGGTATTGATAAATGAAATACGGGTTATTAGATTTGATAAAATGTAATGGCGAAATAAACCATCGAATTTACTTCAGCACGTTAATCGCTTATTATCGTTATATAGTGACAGGATTAAAACGATTGAATAATGGAGTGCGCAGGAGGGGGGGGTGGGGGTGCACCTGTTGGGCGCGGCGGCGCGGTCGGGCGCGGCCGGCGTGCGCTCGGCGTGGCGTTCGGCGTGCGCCAGCAGCTGCAGCGCGTCGGGGCAGCTCTCGCCGCACACCTCGCACGAGTGCTCCTGCTCCCATGCGCTACTCGTGCTGTCGTGCCGCTTGTAGCTGCACCGCGACGGAAAATCGTATAAGTATGCAAGTTTAAGCTTCGAATTCTTCTAATAAATATCTACAAAGCTATCCGAATATTATGTCACCGGTGTAATGAAAATATCGTATGGCGTGGAGCATAACAGATAGCGCTATATAGAGAGAAAGGGATGCTGTGAAAATAAATAGAGAATCAGTAGTGAGAAAAACAAAAAGTGAGATATGATGTTTAGTCCACCTGTGTGCGGCGGCGACGTGTCGACGCAGCAAGTCTGCGCGCTGGAAGGCCACGCCGCAGTCTACGCACAGGAGCTCGGGCCCGCGCACCGTGTCGAACACGGCGCGCTCGCTGCCGCTGTGCGCCGCCGGCGACAACCGGTAATCCATGTCGTCTCCTGACACAACATACCGACACCTTATGCATACATTTTTACCTCTTTTAAATAAGTACCAGCATAGTACAATGATGAGAATGTCGAATTATTGCTGATATATATTTAAATTGATTTATGTTGATGTATTTCCGTCATAGAAATAACGAACGAACATGCAGCAGACGTGCAATGAACCAATTTTTTCCACAGTATATATCTATGTCCAAATTCATATAGAACCTAGCATTACAATTTATAGTCGTGATCGTCCGGCCATGTTCAGTGCATATATAATAATTATTAATCATTTTCCATATAAGCTTACAGCTGGCACCACTGCTATATGTAAAAAGTTTGCATTCTACATCATCATAATCATATTTATCTATTCGGCACACACAGTACAGTGCACAGATATTTTTAGCATTATCGACTTCTATAGCAGGTTTGAACAAGACTGAATCATTTGTTCATTTTTATCTGTAACAGAAATAGGCGTTCCTAGACTAGGGGTAGATGGGTGTCACGAGCGAGTACCAGAGTTGGAGTCGACGTAGGAGGGCTCGCGGCGGCGCGCACGCGGTGCCGGCGCGTGCGGGTGGCGCTGCGCGGCGTGAGCGGCTAGCGCCTCCCGCGACCAGCACAGCTCGCCGCACTCACCGCACTCCACGGGCGAGTCGCCGCCGTGCACCTGCGCGACAGCGTGTCATTATTATATCAAATCAACCATCTTGCTACTTTATGAATACGTGACGACTAGAAGAGATCATAATCGTTAAACCTTGTCTACGTTCTCCGCTTAGAATGGTTGCAGTTACGATGATAGGTTAGGACGTCAGATCTATAAATGTAAGCGCTCTAACGTCCTGACTCAGAAATACAGGCCAAAATAAATCAGACACCTTTCTGTATAGTTAGGCTCTCTTAAATATAATCGTTGAAAACATATACCCTAGCATGTGATTGTAGTGCTTTTTCCCTGGCGAAGCCGACGCCGCAGTGTCGACACACGAACGGTCGCGAAGGGTCGGTGGGCGGGGGCGGCGGCGGCGAGGGCGGAGACGGGGGCGAAGGCGGTGACGGGATCGACCGCGGCGGCGTGCGCGCGCGTCTCGACCACTGCTGTGTGCGCGCTGACGTCATGTTCTCCCAAACTCCATTCTGTTATATCAGTATAACATTTAACGAGTCGTTTATCAGTGACAGAATGAACGGAGAACTGTATTTATATTCGAATTTACATGTGTATATGGTTATAAGCCATGTTAGCGACAATAAAATGTTATTATATTCACCTCAACAGGTTCAGGGTTTTTTTTCCGTCGTCCCCTTTTCTTCTTTGGTTTCATTAACAGACTGTTATCTATTACTTCTTCTAAACAAAAGCAAGTACGATTATATTATGACACAATACATTTTCATGTTAAATAAGAAATTGGTTCAGGTATAAGGTACAATTTCTTATTGTGATTTCAAAATATATTTAATTTCAACAATCAGAGTCAATATCAATTGAATGTTTACATAAAACGTTCAGAAAGTCTCGTACAAGAATAACAATTGTACATGTATATATTTATATAGTTACCAAAGTCAGCGGGATCTGGTTCATCTGGTACAAAGGCATGCACTTTGAGGTGCGCCATGAGGTCGCTCTTGCGGTTGTAGCCCTCGCCGCACAGATTGCACACGTTTTGCCGGTCACTCTGGTGAGCCACCATGTGATT
Organism: Agara belti belti; assembly: GCA_018245935.1. Classification (NCBI taxonomy): domain Eukaryota; kingdom Metazoa; phylum Arthropoda; class Insecta; order Lepidoptera; family Hesperiidae; genus Agara; species Agara belti. The sequence continues at coordinate 10,443 of DWEM01000982.1, forward strand.
CATCAGGGCGGCTTTCTTGCGAAACCTCCTCGAGCAAAAGTCGCAAGGCCACGGCCTCATCGCCGTGTATTCATCCTAAGAAAATTCAGTTCAAATGGACTTAAATTCACTTTGCATATTTTAATAGTTTATATTGCAGTCGTAGCAGACTCCTGAACTTGACATTACAACTGATTATCTCTGATATAAATTCATACAAGATAATAATAATTCTGAAACTCTTTGATGACTTTGTGTTAATAAATTTTGAATTTCTATAATGTTATAGCATAATGAATAAACATTAGTTTCCAGAATGTTCAGCTCAATTCTATTCTAATAATACAAAATATTATTAAATGCACAGTATTATTAAGGAGCAATAAAATTACCTGATCAGTAGGCAATGGGACATCTACATCATTTTCTAATTTAACATCTGTCACAGGATTACATAAATGTTCCAAAGGCACTTCCACTCTGAAATTAATAACATTTATATCTTAAAACAATACTCAGTTATAAATTGCAGTTAGCCAAAGAAGGACTATTCTTATAATGTGTGAAATATTCTAATGTCACAACATGAATATTAAGTATTTCTTTTAATAAAGTGTGCATATATAAAAAAAACATAAGTATACAGCTAAACGAAATATCTCACTCACCTCTCCTGTCCTCCTGGTATAACCCAATCATCTGTGATGACCTCCTCTGTCACACACTCAACTTTAAGATCATCGGCCAGCTCCGCAGGGTCTGCGTAACTAACTACATCTTGTGATAAGTACATTAAGTTCTCTGCAGCCATTTGGTCAGTGTCTGCTATCATTTCTTCAGTTGTCTGTGTAAGAAAAGTTTATGATTTATACAAGTTCTGACTGAAAGCATACTTAAATGAAAACAAAGTGAATTATCTATGTAAGAGGTCCAAACATACATACATAGGCATTTTTTTACACTAGCCGTAATATTTTAATGTGTGTATTTTGTCTCATTCTTTCTAAGCTCATTTAAAATATAATAGACAGAGACCAAACACTAAAAACTCATGCTATTAAATGTTTATCTATAAGTATACTGTAATTATCTCTTCAATTGTGTAATTAAAATATTTTACAAAAATATATCATGTACTTGTTGGCACAATCCATTATTTTGCAATAATGACTTTCAATTTACTACCAACTTTGTAGGGATCTGATAACAATACAAGAATAAAACATTATCAAATCTCACTGTTTCTAGTTTCTACCATTTTTAAACAACGAATAGCAGTGTTCTATTGTCTGTTTTATTGCAGCACATTTGAAATATTGTATAAGGCGACCAATTATTTAATAGCTGCCACATCATTGTTAAATATTTATGAGTGAAGACGAAAATTTAATATTACTACATGCACTTTTAAGGCCACTATCCCACTGGCGTTTGTTGAGTGCGAGTGTCCCTCGAACGGTTGTCGTGCGACGATGGGGTGTGCACGTGCCAGTTGCACGCCATTGACATGCATGGAGGGAACTCTCACGCTTGACAAACACTAATAAGATAGCGGTTAAAATGTAAACTAGAATAGAATAAAAAAAATGCATACCATGTTTGTATAGGATACAGATTGCACATTATCAAGGCCACATATCACTTCAGATGCCACTACACCAGCTGAATGCTAAAAAATTAAGGAAGTTCACGACAATTAAAAAAAACAAAATGATAATTTACACAGCTAATAATAATGCATGGGGGTTTGATGGGTTGGAGAGTTCCAATACTACTGAAACTATAGTTGTTACAGATACAGAGTGCTCTACGGGTTAATCACAAATACAGTGAAGAGTCTATTAACCAGTCTAATTGTTTTAGAACACATTTGGATAATCAAACATTTGGGTAATTGAATGTATGCAGAAAATTCATTTTTATACATATTTTTGTTAACTCTAAAAAGACAACTTACCCTATACACATACACTAAATACTAGATGTTTATTAAAAACTACAAAAACAGTTTTATCACTAAATAATCATAACAAATGTAGTCAATTGAAATGTTCATAGTGATACTGAAAACACTGTGATGTGTGAAAAATGAGATTTTACATCGTGATATTGCAATGAATTAATTCAATATCCTATTAGAATGAGACTTGACAACTGTTATCCATATCAACATAATCAGTCGCTTATGTGTTCCTAGTTTTATTTTTCACCTTGTATCCAATGATAATTTTGGTAAGACAATATTAATATTTTTAGCATTTTGTACTTCCTAAAAGCTTTAATAGTTGGGACTACGAGTTTTGTCTTTTATTATGTTAACTTGGTGCCCATTTTATTATAGATATTTTATATGCTGTCTCAATAGAATTTTGTTGTATTCACACTAAATGACAATTCAATTAGAGATAGAAAATAAAAATTATTGACGTATTACTTATGATTTCATAAAATGGTAATAAATATTTCATAAAATGGTAAATAATAAAATATTGTACTGTTGATGTAAAAGCAAAATAATTATCATGCAATGCGTTAGAAGCACTTTAGAACAGTTAAATTATCAATTTATGGTTTTTATATACTTGTCTATGTGCGTGTGACACAAAAGCACATAGGTGAGAAGTGTATGTGTGTGAAGAGTATTATATGCAATTTCACAAATGAACATGACATTGAGTAAAATAATCTTGTCTCATCGACACTTGAAAAAACCAAGTTAATCTGTAACTCTACTGAATCATTACCAGAGCCAGTGTTTATGTTTACGAAATCCAAGCCATACCTGTGTAAATATTTGCTCTCTACCATCCACACTGTTATGGTGAGATTAGGTGCATACAATTATATCAGCATGATAGGAGAAACCAATAGTTTTATATAAAAAAGGGATCATTTACCTTTACTTCTACTTCCTCGCCCCAATGAAGAGTAAACTCTTCACCATCACCCTCCATTTTTGTATACTTTTACATTTCATGCACCAGATACTGTTTTGCTATTTACATATATTTATATTCATCTGTACACAAATTCCAGTCTCATTATAAACAAACTAAATCTAATTTATAATATATGATTTTTAAGATTCCCAACATTTTTACACACAATCTTTATTTATGTCCATAGATTTATAAGCAAACTAGTATGTTCCACTTCAAAAAAGAAAATATTGATGCACACTATGTGGTTTTTTCCAAACATACTTTTGATAAAGTGTAAAAACAAAATTGAGATATCCTGATGGTCTGCTTTAAAATGAAGTCGTTAGACTGTAGTATATGGACTCTACTATGTTTATAGGTGAAATACTCCCTGTACCTACATCGTACTTTTCACAAATCAAAACATCAACATAACCTTTAATAAACAAACATCCTCATTTATAAGAACAAACAAAATATCTGTATAATTACTTTAATTTACATCCTTGAAACGTTAATGACGTTAGAAAAACAAAAAGTAAATACGGACGTACAGGCGAAACAAAAATGGTGTCAGATCTCAAAACTTGAAAATGAATATTAGGTTATACGTCAAAAGAAAAGGTTAAGCGATCTAAACAAACCTGTGACTTTAGAAAGTATATATGGTCTCGGTGTCAAGAGAAAAGTTGGTTTTTATTGCCGAATGGATGGATTTTACTGATAATTGAATTCACATTCTATATCTATACGTTTACATGACGCAATCAAAGAACTTAGTCAATGGAGTTTACCAAGAACAAATTGACAAAAGTAACTGAGGTTATCAGTTCATCGTTTTAAATCTTACTGAATATTTTTTTTGGGCTTGGACATTTATAGAAGAATACTTTTTGTGTCTAATTAGCGATAATTTTTTAATGTTTGGTTATTAAGCAAATGGTTATCTTACAAAAATACTCCTATTTCCAAAATTATTTCATAGACGATCACAGATACAAAATGAACATTTTTTGACAGTCTATGCATGCAATAATTCCAGTGCAAACTGCATTGTTCACTAGTGAAATTAATTTAACAATCCAATACAAAACAATTCTTAAGTTATAAATAGGTATAACAATCAAAACCAATTCACAGACTTTATTTTTTAAATACATGATAAATTTTTTAACCAATCATTGACAGAAACAGTTATTAGTTATAAATTATTACAATAATTATTATTTCACTTTGTATTATGTATCATACTGATTTGTGTCTAAGAATTCATTGATTTAAAAAAACCAATATATATTTTTGGGCCGGTATTCGTCTGTACAAATTATATCATAGTCGTGTCAATTTTCGTTGATAATTTTCATTGACGTTGACAATTAAGTCCAATAAACCGCTAGTCTTGTTTTGATTCAATACTCTTGATAATTATTGATATGATAACGCAGAACCTGGTATTTGTCTACTTTTTAAGTGCTTTAACTATGATGTTAATGTAGATGGTTTTTCATGAATTGTATTAAATTTATTATTCCAAAAATATTCGTGTTATTATTGTCGGTACTACTTATTTTAAACATTTCCACCAAGAATGTCTACGGAGCTAAAAGAACTATGTCAACTGTTGTTTCCCGATTCAACTACAGGTAATATAAATAACCATACTGGTTTAATACTGACCACTGATATATTATTGGAATTAACATTGATAATATTCTTAATAAATTTTTCAGAAAACGCAGACTATTTTGGCGATGTCACGGATTATATTAAAAAGCTAGGATCACAAAATTGGGAACATATCCGTAAAGAACCGGAACGATTGAGCGAAGAAATGGGACACCTGACTGAACAGACCCAAGATCTTGCATTCACTAATTACAAAACATTTGTGGAAACAGCAGAGATATCACGAACAATTATGAAGGATTTAGGGAAATCAAAGGATTCAGTTTCCTCATTTCTAGACACAATGCCTGATTTTGTAAAGGAATGTGAGAATTTTTCACTAATGGCTGGAAACATCATTCAGGAGAAGAAGTAAGAAGTATACCTACTTGCCAGTTGTCTTGTAATATAATGTTGACTGGCCTCATGGTTGAGTTGTTAGTGACCCTGACTGCCAACTGGAGGTGGTGGATTCGATTCCCACTCAGGACAAACATTTGTGTGATGAGCACATTTGTTTGTTCTGTGTCAGGGTGTAATAAAAATATCTGTATAAGTGTTATATCATACGTATATATGTATGTTTATTAGCTGACTGGTTACCATAGCACAGGCATTGAATTGCCTATTTTGGTATCAGATCGCCGTGTGTGGAATTGTCCCTAGTTATTATTATTATGAAAGTTTATAGTTATTATTATTACAAAAGTATTAAGACACTTTTAAAAAGTTCTAACAATATCCATAATATTTTAAAACAGATCAATTTGAAATATAAAGCTGATTATAATACCTTAGGTTGTTAAATAGCAGCTGATATGATTTCATAGATATTAAAGAAAATGTCAGATACATTGGACTTTGGTAACCTAGTCCCTGGCTAGTTCAGCGCTTACTGTAATC
>DWEM01000983.1:0-15907 GCA_018245935.1 Agara belti belti
TACCCGACCCGGGATTTGAACCCAGGACCTCCCGATCGGCAGTCGCGCTAGCAACCGCTCGACCAACGAGGCAGTCAGTCGTTATTGAAATAAATAAATAAAATTCCTTTTTTAAAGGTGTTTAAGAGAAGATATGTTAGTTTGCATATATGAAATGTATACTCTTAGCGAGCACATTTTGCTCATTAATACTATCAATAGTCATTAACTCTTAAGTGAGTGTATAACAATGTTCATATTTGATTTTTAATCTATAAATAATATGCTGGACAACAAGTGAAGACATGTTAAGGAAAATAATCATTTTTATACTACGCAAAAACAATTACAAGAGTGAGTTAAAATCGATACAGTAATTTAGAAATCTTGGCAAAATTCAATCGATTAGATAAGAATTCTAGGGCAGTAACTTTCAATATCCCTAGATGGCAGAATGGAGTTGGTTAGAAAAATTTTATTTGCTTATTTACTTTTTAAGCTCATGTTATTTACATGTTCTTGAATGTTTCACAACTACTATATATGTATGGACCATTTGAAGGGGAATAACATTACCTTGATGGTTTTTATAAGGCTTTATCTACCAACGTTTATAAACAATGTGAATATTCTACTTGTAACACAAGTGTAAATGAATCATGTTGGTTTGTAGCTCATGATTGTTTTAGGTCATATTAACTGTCCGTGTTAAGACTTAATAAAGAATATAAGATCCAAATGTCCGTAGAGGAAAAGACAATAGCATATATCACAAAGAAATAAAAATCTGCAATAATTTTTCTAGAAAGTAGTCTGCACCGGATGAAGTCTGCTACTGTGCCTAATTAAATGTAGCATATATGTATAGCAACTTTGTTGTTATTCTTGAAGGTGTCTCCTTTATAATTTCGCTATGTATTCCAATCGACTTCTTAGGAATTACTAACAACTGAACATAACTAGTTTCGATCGTTCTTTTGTGCTTGCGTACTAGCACTGCTCAGTTTGTACAAATTTGTGCACATTGTTCCAATACTAAGCCAAAACGTACATCATTTTACGCCAGCGTTTACCTCGGGTATGCAGTGCCGCATCTATACTCTGGCTCAGCGTTTCAGACGTTCTGCTATATGTGCAAAATATTACATCAAAACAATATTCAAATATAAGGCGCACACAATATAAGGCGTGACCATGTATGACAAGTACATATTTAAAATTTGTAAAATTAAGTCGCCATGCTATTAGCGATGGTGCACTATTCTATCAATTGTTTTGGTATATCTTGTTATTACGTAAAATAATGCAAGCTCTTCGAATTGCGTAATAGCTCTTAAAATTCCGATAACTTCTATGAAATCTGTGAGTGAGTGAATTTGCACCATTTTGAATCGCTTGCGAAATAATGCGAACGATGCGAGAGCACACCGCTATACCTTTAGGCTGCAATGTTCGCTAGACTTTAGGAAATTTATGATTTGTAAAATACAACATAAAAGCTTTTCTCACATACCATTAGAATAATTAGTGTATACTTGTTTTTGTGGATATAAATACTTGTAAGCTTATGGAGAATTAAAGTCTCTGGTTTGAACAAACTATATGGCAACTTCGGGACAGTTCTGGATAGTTTTTGAAGTCGAGGTTAAAGTATAACATTTCCTAGTTTTTATTAAAATAAATGTCATTTCTCTTGGAGGTATATCAACAAATTGTCGAACTACAGTAACGATGAACTACAGTAATGTTGCAAGTCAGTTCTGTTAGATTAAACTGTTAATAATATTCAAACATTTTTTCTTACTAGTTGGAGATAAGCTCAGATTCTGATTCGAACCACAATGATTTAGAAGTGGTCTCAGATACTCTCAAGCCTCAGATTGACAAGAAAAGAAATAAGAAGAAAAAGAAGCAAAATAAAGCAAAATCTGAGGTTAACTTCTTGACCAACTTCAAAAAGCAGGAGGTACTTAAATATACATAGTTGTAATCTTAGAATATTCGATTCAGTATAAATGTGTTAATTTTTTATGCACAATTGTTTAATATTTAAGTTTCTTACTTGGTGTATAATAGTATTAAGCTTACATTAAAATACATAAAATTGTTTTAGTTGGATGAAATCGACCAATCCTTGCTAGAAATAAACGCCGTGCTCGGTGAGCCCAAAGCGCCTCCGCCAAAGGTGGTGCCGCCGCTTCACAAAAATGAAAAAAAAATAAAAGAACTTTTTACTGTGCGGCAGCAACACCTCCGAGTAGCCAATGAGTTACAAAGAATGTTTGGGCCCGATACAGAGGAGAAAAACAAAAAGTGTGTACAGTAACAGTATTTTTCTTATCATTTACTTTAATCAGTTACCGAATTGTTGAAGTGAAACTTCTTTGCTGATGGGGTAACAATTCTCCGAAGGGTTACGAAAATTTAATATCAAGCGAGGAGATTACTCATGCCAAATGTCTTGCCGATTGTGAGGAAATTTGATACGGGGATAGTTTGACGCCTAGAGATGACCGTAGGCTACGTTTTATAAAAATCAATGTAAATTATACCAATCACTTATCTCTACATTGTAAACATGAATTGTCACATTCGACCCGTGTGGCGGCCACGCGCAATTTAATTATGTTTTGGTTTACTTTTCTGATCGTATAAGGGCATGGCATGACGGTAGACTTTTAACTTATGACTTGGTCAATTATTAAAGTAACTCTTAAGTTACTTATAGAATTTGTTCATTAATGTTCATGCTATTCTGGAGTTTACATCTCACAATGTATAACTACTTATTGCAGGCGCGGTCGTCAGCCCAATCTGCGTTTAATTGCCAATAAGGGTTTTATTATCGACACAGATAAGATTTACCGTAGTAACGGTGAGTATATCTATAGACTAATGTGATACAGTCAATATACTCGTACAATACTTTTGTATTCTGATTAATGATTTTATTGGCAGTAATCGTGAATGTTATCATGATGATCAAACATGATTACAAATGTAATCCTTCATTTTGATTACGGTATTCAACAATCCAGACAATATGATTGCTGTTGAGAAAATTTTTCATAATACACGTTTTGTATGTACACCAAGGACACTTGAGAATCTGAGAATTTGGGTATAGTACAATCACATATTTTATTTGTAGGTCTAACAATGGTGTTGAAGGAGCGTAAAAACGATGTATCATACTTCGTTTACCAGCACAGCAAGGACTACCAACGCCTACATAACTCTTTCTTATATGCACACAAAGATGGGTAAGTTATATTTAGTTCAATGCATCACTACATATTATAGTGTTTAGGAAAACAGTAAGGCTATGTCCTACGTGAGCGATCTCGTTGCGAATGCAAAGCGACGCGGCTGTTTTGTCCTACGTGCACGCGAATTGCCGCGGCACTACCGACGTCGCCACCTTCTATCGTTGTCGTTCTTTGTTTCTCATGACAAGACGCAAAGTAATATGGCAGCACATAAAGCAATACTTTTAGATAATTCATTACTGAAATATCAAATACTGAAGTATTATGTCCGTCGAAGAAGTGAAACTTATTAGTTTCACTTATAATATTTATGTATTTAGAAATACATTGCTTACAAATTACAAACGCAATCGACTGACAAGACTGACAGGAGTGACAGACATGACAACCGCCGCCGCGTCCATTCGCGCGAAAAAAATCAAACCAATTCATCGCGTTCGTATTGGTCACGTAGGACACTGGCTAATTATGAACAACACAAATTTTATAAACCATATCTGTTTGGCAACCGAAGGACTGCTTTTATTTACTTTTTTTTTTTGTGAAATAACCTAAACAACTATCATAAATTTTGGTAAATGACTGTAATCACATATGGCTATTGTAGAAATGTATCTATAATGTTTTTGTCTTAAAGTTATCAGTTCATTGTTTCTCTGTTTTCTGTTGCCACTCTGTGTTGTGTGTTCCCCCTGGGTGAGAGTATGAATTCATGCCAGTTTTATGGAATGATTCTCGATTGATTTAAGTATTTCGTACTTCTGGTAGTTTTTTGTGTATTAAAATGAGTATTTTTACAGTGGAACTTACATGGAATACCCGTTAGAAGAAAGCCAGCGCAGAATGCATGTCGAAGGGTTGTTGGAGGTAAAATTTTCGTTTCATATTTTACAGACGCGTTCAACAATTTTTTTCATTTACACATGAACTATTGTCTGACTTTTTTATATACATGGTTTTATCTTTTCGATTTATTTGTATTGATCAGATAATTCTCTTATGTTCTAGACCGCTGACAGATTGTACTATTCGGAACAGTACACGATGGGTAATACTATCATCGAAGATATCATCTCCTATATGCAACACTGCGCTCACCCCTTCTTCAGTGTGACAGATGTAAGTTATACATTGGATGCAATCAATCCCCATTGCGGTTGATATAAAACAAGGGCTGATGTTACGCTGGTGTTCAATTTTGTCATTGAATTCTTTCTCCTTCAGATAAGAGCGCGCCTTGAATACAAACATGTGGAGAATCGAGCGTTTCACATTGCTATTTTCAAGTATATGCACATGCTGACTAACAAGGCATGTCACCGCACTGCACTGGAACTGGCGAAGCTTCTTCTCAACTTGGATCCTTCAGACCCACTCGCTGTCCTCTTCATCATCGATACAATTGCTATCAGGGCAAGGGAATACCAATGGCTCGTTGATGCCATAGATTACTGGAAAGAAGAGAGAGACGCCGGTTTCCTATTCAACATGCTATATTCCTACGCACTTGCAACGTTTCATATAGCTAGAAAGAAAAAAAGTGAGTAAAAAATTGTTTTGTATTCAATTAGTGGTCATTATAGGCTTTATATTTGATTTAAGGTGTTGCTTTACTGTCCTGCACTTTACAACACTGCACAATTGGTCTGTCGCTGGGGATGTATGGTAATATATTCCGCCGCCAGCTTGCAGTGGTGATGGTGTTACGGCGTTCCGATCTGTGGCGGCTTAAGTTTTAGGAGTGTTTAAAAATATTAGTTATCTTTGAATTAATTAGTTAAATAAGAAGTGAAAGTTTATACACTATTTTCTGCCCGTTTTATATATATATTAGCTTGTATAGGTCTATGGTAGCAGAGAACCATATGTCACTAAATTTGGGCTTACTTTTATTATTCCTTACCTGACGTTCATATGTATAGATAAATACAGATCATACAGCTAGATATGTTAAAACAACAATCAATCCATTCGTCTAGTTAAAAGAAAATATACAAATTTTTATTCTCATAACCTTAATATATACCAAGTCTATGGAAAGGACATTGACTAAAACTAATCAGATTAAATTATTTTTTCTTTGTAAGCGCTTGAAACGTAAGATCAAAGCCGATCCTGTATTGTTATGCCGATGTTGAATGTACGTGTTAGTTTGTAAATGTTCACATATTAATTGGTAATACTGTAACACGCATTAGCGGAACAGCCGATGTTTAAGAAGCAGCCAAGGTATACATCGATAATGCAGTCGGCGATAAATTTATTAAGTAGATATTCTAAAATAAAAGAGGATGAAAAGTCGTCTAGTTCGAATCCAGAGGCGCGGCCCAAGCGTCGCTTGCGACCAGAAGACACCAGAGGTGAAGTACCCAACGACAAACACTGCACGGTTCGATGTACTGAAACGATCTCCGTTTAATAGTATAGAGTTGCGCTATTGTAATAAGGTAGATTTCACAAAGACTTAAGGCGTATAAAATTCAAATTACAGTGTATAATATCACAGAATTATATAGTAAATATGAGTATAATATTAATTCTAGTTTTGTTCGTTATAATAGAATATATTTATATACACAACAGCTTTATAACTTAATTTATATAAATGTGAAGAGTCTCCGCAAGAGCTTGAGTTTTAATAATAATAATTTATAAAATATGTTAATCACATGGTTACATTTTTTTCTACATATGTACGTACCGAGGTAGTAATGACATTTATACGTTAGATAGAATATTTTTTGTCATTTTATTCTATTAGATTATTGTTAAATAAAATATTGTATTTGTATTTATATTTGTATTTGACGGTGTGTGTATTTATGTTTATATGTTAAATAAAATATTTATGTTTGTCCGTACTGCCACACTGTCCCTTAGAGCTGCGATGTTTTCTGGCGATCTTTCGGGCCGATGACAGTAGGGACTTTTTCATATTTCTATGGATACGTCCGCCTAAACTTTTAGATTAGCTGTGACGGACGATTTTGCACACCGAAACGTTCACGTAACTTGCGAATCGACACTGACATTTTCCCTATTTTTGTAATGGGTTTTCACTTTTAAAAAACTGTTCAGTGTCCATAATTCTTTGTCTTCACTGTGTGTACATGAATGAAAAAAAACAAAACGTTCTGCCAAGCCGTAACGCACCATTTCGTCTGTTTTTATCTTAACTAATACCAAATATGGCCGACAGGACGATTGAGGGTCGAAAATGGTGCAATTCAAATTCTTGTGGCGACAATTTATACTTTCGTTCTGTATTTGACTGAAATCTACCTTCAGCTGTTAATTTGTTGCCAAGCTTGCACTCAAAGATCGCTAGAAACATCCATTCAGTACATAGTTATTACCTGCAAAAGAACTGGAGATTGTCATGCTTATGTTATGTTGTTATGCCACGTTTGCACGGTGGGACAATTCACGCGTGCAACACCGAGTGCACGTGCCGCTGTAACGCTTGCCAAATTGCCGGTATACTCCCGAGGGCCACCACTAAAACGGGCACCAGTGGTGGCCGTTAGAATAACTCATTAATTATTGTCCCAAGGGACGTCGGTGGCGTACGTTGGGACATTAAAGGTAATATTTGTTTTCTTTGTTTTGTTTCAAGGTAATTCGTTAGCATTAATATTTTGTATTGTGTCACCTGCCCCTGCCATTGGTGGCAATTACAGTCGGACCGATCGGGCTCGAATTGTAGGCGATTTTTAGGCTTTTTGATAGGCTTAATTTTTTATTCTTTGTCTCTCTTTACCTCGGTAAATTAAATTAACTTGGACCGCAATCCTAAGTAGTCGCGCCGCATATCGCCAGAGTGTAGACGGTTACTCTCGAACATGTCGATAGTGTGGAGTAATGAAATGGTACTTCAGTTGAAAGAACTCTTATCAGAGTTACGGGTTGTATCCAAAGTATTTGCGAGTCCGCTATGCGGGTAAACAGCATTTCGTGGTTTTATACCCGGTTTGACTATGTATGATCCATTTATTTTTAACTTTAAAATTTCAAAATCGTACGATGACATTCGCTTAAAATTTGCAAGTGATCCGTCAAGTAACCGAAAAGCCACTTAGGATGTTCTCGTTTCTCGTTCGAGTAATGAACGATCACTTCGGGTGACGTACTTGCAGTTACTGACGAGTGTATACAGCGATGTCCCGCGACGTGGTCGCAGACTCTCGCGTTGTTGATTATGTTCTTGTCCCGCAGTGAATACGTGGCGTTGATGTGAATACGTTACTCATTTCAAATATCCGGTCGGACACGTGCGTGCAATTAGCGTCATACAAGCCACATAGCGGGCTACGTATACTGTAGAATTGTAATATTTTCATGCCATTGTTTTCTATGTACACACACGCGTTTATTATTAAGCAGGAGAAAGGCCTTCAACAAACGTACAAAGTCGTCTTTCTTATTCTGAGCAGCGTGTCTGTTTTTATGCTGTCTATTTAGCTATTCCAAATATTTTGTCATGTCCCAAAGTGATGATTTTTATTTTCTATTAAAACTATATTTTAGTACGTTTGAATTGTCATTTAAACACTTTTTGACAATGGTCCATTCTCTGTTTAATTAAAACGCTTGCTGTAAGTTTATCGATTCATTTAAACTTACGTTTTGTATTACTATTTTAAATTATTATTATTATGTTAGTCCTATGCTTTACAGCTTGTTGTGCCTGAATTTTTACTTTTATTTCACACATTCCAGGTTTACGTTATCACCAAATGAACAATTAATAATCTTTTGTTTCTAAATGTTATGGATGTAGCATCCACATTTAGGAATAAATTGACGCATAATGCCTTTAATATATTTATTGGAAATTTTAAATAGCCTGTAATTCATCTAACAGACCTGGTCAATAGTTGATCAAGACTACTTCGTGCGAGGCATCATAAGCATTTTGAATGGCTTTGAAATTAAATAATTTATTTTATCTCGTATACAATTAACGATGGCGTTTATACAGATGGATTCGAAGAAGCGGATGAGTTGATTCGACAAGCAATGCTCAGATTCCCCTTGGTTTTGTCACACATGCTGAAGAATGCAGGAATCCGTAATCCAACTATTCTGAACTGTCCATTGTTCAAGTTGGACATTGACGACGGGTAAGTAATACATATTACCGATCGCTATTTACATTTTAACTCTTTCCGTGCCCTTTAAGGGTACCGCGGAAATTTTGCTTAAATGAAACGACATACGAAGGATTTAAAAATTATATGATATCATTTGAATGTTTTATTTATCAGATCCTCAGTGTACCTGAAGAATCTTATAGTTCTGTATGCCAGATTCGTGTGGAACAAGTTCCGTGAGGACTCAGTTTTTAAATGGCTCTTACGTAATGCTACTGAGCTGGTGGAGATGTATAACAAAGAACCATTAATCAAGGTGAGTTTATTATCTATTAATATTATCTTATTATCACAGAGTTTACACTATATTTTCAATTGGAAATAGAAATAAAATGAATGGTTCTTGTCGGACATTTGTTGAGTTCATATTTGTCGAGTTGAAATTGAAATAGTTGAAAAGTCGCCCAGTGTGCCGAGTACAGAGTTTCAACGGAGTACTCGGCCTATACCTAATTTTTGCGTAGTTTTTTAATCATGATAACTTTATACACTTGATAATACAATTATTTTAATATTATCTTGTTAAATTCTATTAAAGTTAACATTATATATTTTTTTTTGTATTTAAAAGGGTTTGGCGAAGGGGTTCGCTAACCAGCGTATGAATTTATACCAATCTTATCCATCGGAAATCGTACGTCATATGAGCATTCTGCTACCATTGAATAGCTTGATTGTTGATGGAGTAAGTATATCAAACCTAATTAAATAATAAATATATTAGGGAACTTGCATGGTGGTATTATAATAAGAATAACAATCTAATATAAATATATTTTGTAATATAAAGAAATGAATATCAAGAGTATTGCTAACTGTAAGCAGCAATTATTGTAATACGTCCATGTTGCTTCCGAATGTTGATTTATTGAATAAAATGAACGAATTATAGTCATTAAATATTCCTTTTAAAATGATGTTAAACATGTATAAATTATAATGACGAAATTATCGAAGTGGCACTTCTTTGCTGACTGAAAAATATTCGAGTGTCTCGAAACGTTACAATCATGCGAGGAGAATAGTCTTGGAAATTTTGTTGAAATAGTTTGAGGCTTGGGGTAAGACATGGCTACGTTTCATTGCTAGCACTTATGCTAAGACATAAAAGTACGACCACGTGTGTGTACTTGTCTACTGTCGTGTAGAACAACGTAAAATGTTTTGGCAAACGGCCAGCTTTATTTGGATTGCTCACGTGTGTCGAATACACAGAATGTTTATATACAAGTTTGAGAATTACGTGAAAAAGCAAAGAAACAATAGGACCGTCTTATATTAATCTTCATAAGTTGAAATTCACCACCTATTCCATTATGGGACTTAAACGTAACCGGTGAAGTGTGGAGGTGTACTACACTCCTCTGCCTACCCCTTCGGGGAATACAGGCGTGATGTTACGTATAAGTTGAAATAAGTTCGGTGTCTGCCATGCATGCATTTCTTTGACTCACAAATGCAAGCCTAGCATTTGCATAGCGTTGACGCTTGTGGACGCTTGCTGAGATTTGGCAAAGGTGTAAACTATATATATATAGCTATATGCCTTTGAAATTAATATAATTAAATTATTTATCTTGCAGGCCGTTCCGGAATTACCCGTAGTTGTATCGTATGACCCGGAGCCTCCGTTTGACAGCGACAGCCCATACGATCGTGACACCAGCGCTAATAGCACTCTGAGATTTTTCCAAAGCTTCACATCCCTTGCGCCGGATCATGATTCGATGGATGCTGGCATGGAGTACGTGTAGTTTTTTGCATAGTTTTCGCCATCTAACTTGAGTGCTGGATTCTAATATGTGCAGTCGATCGTCTTGCACTCCCCGATTTTTCTGTCGTTATTAAGATAATAATTAATGAAGACTGAGAGAATAAAGAGATCGCGCGCGATTTGTTTGTTAACCTATCCGTCTGGCTTGCGCTCAGATTAAATGTCGATAACTAAATAATTTGTAAATTAATATTGCCACGATTCTGTTTAATGTTATTAATTAAATTGCTTTCTTTTAATGATTATTCTTTTTAAATTTGTTTATTATATTATTACTTAATTTCTTTGGGATGATTTTTGAGTTATGATATAATTTATTATTATCAATTTATTCATTATGTTTTAATAGTCTTATAAACTTTGGATAAGTCATTGCGTCTCGGAATACGCATTGGATAGTTTCATGATTATCAATGGTGGGGACTTCTTTATTTAGCATCTAAGACATGTAAATCATCAAGCAAATTTATACACGATAACAAAAATCTATTTGTTTATTTAACATTTATTATCTAAATTTTTTTATTAATTTCTTTTAGTTAAATAGATAGTATAATTTTTATTTTTATTATTGATATATTTCTATAAATACAATGTCTTCTTCATCAATATAATTTTAGTTTATTCAAAACTATCACTTTTTTCACTTTTTTCCGGCACTCGTAGTCAAAATTTAAACACGTTTAATAGCCATGAATAAAAAGAAAATAAAACAGCAACATAAAAGTAAACACTAGAATAAAAATAATTTTGTAATCAATTTAAAAAAAAGTTACGAGTCAAATATATATTGTCGATGCTGACCGTATTTGTGGTAGGCGGGGAGGGTACGATCACCAATGTGCGATTTATCGATGTGCCTCCTAACAGTGGGTTCTTTGGCTGACGATGCACAGGGTACTAGGAAACGAATTGTTTATTTCCTATTTTTAACATTTATTTATGAAAATTTAAAATACCTGGCTATATATAAGGAGTTTTTATTTATATTATGTTACTTATATTGAATCTGTTACAATAGTTAATGTTGTTATTTAGTTATTTTTGTTCCATTTGCCTTTTTGCGCAAGAAACCACTGTCAATAATTCATAAAACAGTGGAAAATCTGAACAATCTCATAAAATATGACTATATTTACTAAATCTTGATTCATCCTCATAGACTCCATAAGTCGTAGGTACCAATTAAATAAAATTTTGATTTATAATTCAGTTTCTAATGATACATTATCTTTTAATAAATCGACTATTCACAGAAATTGTTTTTATTGGGTAAGCTCTCCAACCGAATTAATAATTAATATCTTATGTGAATCGAAACATCGAAGAAACGTATGGAATCGATTAACAAATACTGTTAAAATGCTGTTAAAATGGTTGAATAAGTCAACTGATGTTCAAGGAAGTTTATTTTAAGATTAGTTGTTCAGGACTAATTTGATAAATCTCACTGAGATACCCAGTAATACTATTGTAACATTTTTAAAAGGCGAATATATTTCATTTTTGTTCAGTTGCTAACAACCTTAATTTCTCTCTTATCTTTTCTTTGTAACATACACCATCAAGCATTCGTCCTACTGGAATAGTGTTTTACAGCCATATAGGCTGTATGCGACTGTCGATTATTGGGAATACAAGAATATTTAAAATATTTTTACAAAAGCCTAAGTACAAAAAATTATGTTTCGCTAAACTCACATTTTAATAGGTTGTATATTTACAAAGACTGGGTTTCAAATGCACAAAATGTGGCTAGTATTATCGTTACAATATATTCATTATTTGAAACCGTTTATTATTTAAACAAATATTTTATATATTATAATAATATACAAATGATTATGACATAGGAACACATTTGGCGTGTTAATTATAAGAGTGCCTGTCAATTATTAATAGCAATTAGGTGTTGCTGAATTTTGAGTACGGCAATTAGTATTGATATTTCGGAACATATGCAATCTTTAAACTTTAACAACCTTTTAACTTTTGTTTTCTGTAATCATATAAAATCGTTTTATATATTTTTTCATAAACTCTTGAATGACTGTTGTTGTCGGGTTCGACATAATTGTAATTCATAACGTCAGCAAAACAGCAAATAATGAATTGGAATTTTTCACTCTTTTACGTTTATGTATAATTTATGTATACATACAGCGTTATGTGGCCACAGAGTAAATATGAAAGAGAACGGCACAGGGGTACGCTTGCTAGATGGTCAATGAAAGTCATTTTAATTCATAAGATTTTTGTCATTGCATTAAACTTGATGGTGTACAAATTATTTCGTAAAACTGCTGCGGCTGCTTCCTGCTACATAGAGTCAAAAGTGAACAAGAAAATGCTGTCATGTAATTGTCATTACCCGCAGTTTGTATAGTCGGTCTGTTAAAACTAATTATTATATGAAGTAGACTAAATGGAGAATATAAAAGATTAAAATAATATTCAAAGTTAGATAGTAAAACAGACACCTACTTTTTAAATAACGTATTGATTTTCTACTTTAATTTCATTTGTGAATTAGATTTTCTAATATGGTTTTGTAACGTTCCATATTACGGGATATCTAGGTGCCTGAACATATTTTTTTAAGGATGTAGGGGCGTATTATAATAATTTGTTTTTATTTATATTTCAGCCGAATTCCAGAAGTGCAACGTGTGCCGCGCTCTGAATTAGGCTTAGAGGTTCCGCCGCCCGTTCAACGTTTTCTTGATTCTGATGACTCGGACTCCGACGATGCTAGTGACCCAGACGACGTAACTTTACGCTTTGCACTGTTTGATGTTCTAACACAAGCGCGCCTTAACGTACATCCGGAGCAAGCGGTATCCGAAGCCGTAAATTTCTTTGTTGACCTCTATGACTCTATATTTACGGAAACGGCCAATGAAATTACACGAGAATTGGTGGTAGACAATGTCATCCTTGGAAATCCTGTACCTGAAACTGATACTGCATCCTATGTTTTGATTGGTGCAAGACCGCCCAGGCGAAATGAACAGAACTTAGACGGCGACGATAATAGGGATGGACAGGACAACCCCGAGGAAATGATAATGCGTCAAGGAAACGCTGTCCAGTATAATATCGATCTTCGCGGCCCGAATGGATCGTTGGAAGCCATAGTGGAATTTGAACCATCGATACCGATATCAGAAGACGATAACACTGAACAGGATAACGTAGCAGATCATTCACATAATGACAGGGAGAGCTATGCAACCCTTTGCAATTCACTAATTGAAGAAATCAGGGTCGCTGTTCAGGCACATGCTGCACAGAATGTAAGCCGCACTCAAAATACTCAAAATACCATATTTAACAACGCTTCCGCGACCGATGATACAGATGATCCGTTACTAGTAGAGGACAGTGCTGGCGCACAAAACGATGCAAATACAATGGAACAGGAGCTGTCGTCAGAGGCCAATAACGAGACGTCATTGGTACAGAACATTCATAACGCTGGAGATGCTGGAAATGATGAAGACCTCGGTGAAGATGGTCAAAATGATGATCACGGCCAAGGAGCCGGCGACGGTGACAATGAAGTCAAAGATGACAAGGATAATGGTGATCAGGCAGATGATGGTGATCGGCCTGAAGGGAACGACGAAGATGAAGGTCATGACAGTGATGGTGACGGTAATGGCGGTGACGACGACAACGACGAAGATGATGAGGAAGAGGACGACGACGATGATGATGATGATGATGATGATGATGATGATGATGATGATGATGATGATGATGATGACGACGGCGAAAACGTTGAGGCTTCTAATGGCGTCGATTCATACCATGATAGGCTTGTAAGAAGCCTGCGTGATCACGTACATATGGAATATCGCCGCAGCTTGCTTGAGTTTCCTGCACAAAATGGAGTTCAGAATCCCCGTTTTCTATATTTTCAGCGTTTGCGCGATCAAGTAGAGCGCACCGTAGCACAGCAAGCAGCTGAACAGGCTGCTGCAGCACGAGCTGCATCACAGGCTACCGCACAAGCTTCTGCACAATCTACCTCACAAGCTGCTGACAAGAAAAGTGCACCGGGTTCTTCAAAGGATAATGTACAGAATGTAGCACAGGCTGCTGCATATGATGTCGCAAATGTACAGCATGATGAAGACACTGTCTCGCAAGTTGCTGCAAAGACATATGTTCAATCTGATGCATCAGGTACTTCAAAGAATGATGTGCAAACTGATTCACAGGTGTTTGCACAAGCCTCTCTACAGGCTACCTTACAAGGTTTTGAACAGGCTGCAGCGCAGGTTGCTCTACAGGGCGCCGCAAATATACAGCACAATGAAGAGGCTGTCTCACCACAAGCTGTTGCATTTGGTACCTTACAAGATTCTGAACAGGTCGCACCACAGGACGCCGCATTTGTACATCATGATGAAGTGGCTACTTCACAAGCTGCTGCAAAGAAAGACATTCCGGCTGATGCACCAGGTACTTCAAAGGATGATGTACAGAACGATGGACAGGCTGACGATAATATGGATTAATAAATATTGACATCATTCACTCAATACTGCAGTCCAAAGGTAGAGTACCGAATGTCATTTATTTGTTGATGTTTGTAATAGATTCACATTTTGCTAATAAGATATAAAATAAAATTTACAAAACTTACTAAACCAAAAAAGGTATTACGAAAATAAGTTTTCCATATGCGTATAATTCAATAATATTATAGTATTTTTTTTCTCCGTGCAGTTTGGGTCATAAAACAAGCCGGCTAGGGTGGTGAGCATGTTGCGCGGGCTCAACACCATTATCGATAAAAACAAATGAGTCCTCGAAGGCAGGTGCACGGCCATGGTGCGGTATACAAAGTATGCTTCGATATTGTTAAGTTATGATCATTGTTTGTCAATTGTTATGTAGTTTGTTTTTCATCATTACCGCCACCTAATAATAATACCTGCAAATTAATGCAATTCTAATTTAGTACACAAAGTAAGTAAGTGCATGAGAAAATAAGTGTTTTTGTGCATTCGTTCTCTGAATTTCTTTAGTGACATAATGGCTACTCCTTTGTTTTGTACCAAAACGGCAGAATTAAATAACGCCAAAACTAAATACACTGTCGATAACACTTATCGACAACAATAACGCGCATCACTATGCCCGTCCATAAGGCCCGTGAGTGGGAGAGAGAGAGCAAAATACTCACTTCACCGTTCCGACGTTTTATGACGCAAACTGCACGGAGAAAAAAATTATACTATAGTAAAGGACACTATTTTTAGCCGGAAATTAAGAGTTTATAGCCTAAAATGTAAAAGCTTGTCCATACGGTACTTTATTTTTGGGCAGTAGAATATTACACTCGCGGATATGATATCGTTATTGTTTATAATTTGCATTTTTATTAAACAGTTAGCACTTGTAGGGTTTACTTATAGGTGCTAATTAAACATTATCTGTTGCAGTACCTAATTTGTTATAGTTTGTTTTATTGATTTTGCATACATAGTTTTATTTTAAACCGTTGTCAACTGTAAGCAGAGATATATAATTTAGCAATAAAAAATACAGCGCCATATTACGAGTATTTGTAAAGATTATGTTTTAGTGTAATTTTTAACTACTAAATTATTTGGCCTATTCGGTGCTTCTGTGATCTTTCGCCAAATACGTAACATCACGCCTGTATTCCCCGAAGGGGTAGGCAGAGGAGTGTAGAACACCCCCACATTTCACCAGTT
>DWEM01000984.1:0-15906 GCA_018245935.1 Agara belti belti
ACGTCGACGGTTAAACGGTGCACAAATTTCGTTCACGAGTAAACTAGTTTATCGGTAGACTATAAACTAGTTTATCAATTGATGCAAAATAAACAGTCGAAAAAAACTGTTCGTTCATTCAACGCCCATCTTTACCATGATCCAATCCATGAACTGCAGATGTTCCTTGTCAGCAAAATTTGAACAATGAACAATCGTGCATAATATCCAAATTAATGTTTAAAAAATTTGACATAAAAGCTTGCCGTGACCGAAATTTATGTTTTCATATGATTCCTAAAACAATTACTTTTTATGTAATTACTTAATATTATTTATTTAGAAAAAAATATCATTTTATGCACTAAGCTACACTAAATAGTAAGATGTGGAATGAACTTCCATCTGAGATTTTCCCGGAGCGCTATGACATGGGGCTCTTCAAGTACGGCGTGTAAAGAGCTCTCCGTCAAAACCGGCAAGGCATGGACAACTCCTCTGGTGATGCACATGTCCATAGGCGACGGTGACCACTAACCACCAGGTGGCCCATCTGCCTGTTTGCTAGGTTAACTTTATAAAAAAAAAAACTAAATACTACTTGATAGTTTTGCAAATGCAATTTAGTTGATATAATAATCTGGGCTATCAGTCTATAAAATATTGTTAACTGCTTCGTAACTTTTTCATTTTAAACGGTTTCTTTTTTTCTGGTTTTGGCGGCTGATGATTCGTTTTAAACGTTAAAACGTATCTTTTCACAACATCTACGTTAACTGTGGTACTCTCGGGATACATGCGCTTGTTCCACATTTCCCTTTCTTCAAGCCACATTCTCTGATATTCATATGATAACAGCCATTGAATGCGTGAGCGGCCTTCCTGGAAATTTAGTTACTTACCTATTTCACAAATATTATTATTTATCTAATCTGTTATTAATTAATTTCGTCCTCACTTTACAAAAACTTACCATAAATTTCCATGGTTGAGGATTATATTTAGGAAAATCAGAAGAAATTATATTGTGCACAGGTCGGCATTGCGTAGATTTTTCCCATTTAATACCAGACATGCGACCCATTTTATAATACAAATTAGGTATAGAATGTATAAACTGTAAAGTAATATATACATAAAATTGAATAATATTTTATAATGACATTATTGACACTAAAATTTGAAAAGAGAATCAGGGTATGTCTCTAGTCTGGAATCGACAGAAAATAACAAAGAAAAAAAGTTCTAAAACTTGTAAGGTGGTTGAACCTGTATACGGTTCGCCCGGGGAAGTACCACCGCTATACCTATTTCTGCCGTGAAGCAATTATTTTTACAATTTGTTTTTTTGTTTGAAGTGTGTGGATGCAGGTATAGTTTTGTTAAATATCACGAGATAGAAAATGAAGTAACGGACTAAGTAGACGTGCCGCACGTAGCAGAGCGTTAAAATGCTTAATTGATCTGTTTTCATTCATTTTTCAGTCATTTAAAAAAAAATGTACTGACCAAAAATCACTCCTAACAATTAAAGTTTATTTTGATTGTTAGCGATATTTGTTGTTTTCAATCATTCCCCTATTTAGTTTATGGCGAGTCCTGCAAAGCTGTTGGTTTTATCTACATGTATGTTTCCAAAAATTTGCAAGGTAAAATCTAGTTTAGTGTAAAATAAATTGAATAATTCACCATCAATTTCTCTGCTATTGCAATATCGAGCAGCCTAATAATATTAGCAAATCTACATACATTATTTACAACCTATGGAACATGTCTGGTAACTACGACTCGCGTGGCACCATGGCAACCTCGTTGCATCGCTATGAGCATTTATATTAGCAACTTGCACTCAAGGAAGATAGTAGCTAAGCAGCAAACGTAATATCATTTGCCTTTCACTAGTGGTTAGTGAATAGTGGATTTAGAATCACGAGTAGAATAAGTGTTTTTAATGGGCCAAGGTTGTGAGTAATAAATGGGTGTGCGCAGCACCCATTCCATGAACATAAAAATGATAAATAAATAAATAACAGACAAGTTTGTGTGCAATTGTTATTTACAATATTAATTTGTAAAATCACTGTAAACATAATTTAAAAGCTGGATGACTTCTAGAATTAAAAGTATGCGATGACTCAATTGCATGATTTTACTACAACACATATCTATTATAATTATTTATCAGTCCAAACCCAAAATAAAGTTTGATGTATCAGGTAATTTTAACCTCAGATGCAACGTTTAGGATTCTGACATCTACAGTTATCACCATAAATGGTGCAGCTGATTGCAGTAAAGAATTGTGTGAAAATTTACATCCAATAAATA
Organism: Agara belti belti; assembly: GCA_018245935.1. Classification (NCBI taxonomy): domain Eukaryota; kingdom Metazoa; phylum Arthropoda; class Insecta; order Lepidoptera; family Hesperiidae; genus Agara; species Agara belti. Next base: position 2,308 of record DWEM01000984.1, read on the forward strand.
TATTGGCTAATACTGATGGCAGTTCAACCTTCAATTTTCTGATTCTTGGATTGTTATAATTTCTTGTTGTTATATGGGAATTATCACAAATATATGACAATTTATATGCAAATGAAATAATATGTAACCCAAAATATCACATAAGATTCACAAGTTAGCATCCATTGGGCAAACGATATATTGAGCATGAAAAGGTATGGTTTTTTCAGATAAAAGTATCTTTATCCTTTTACAAGCCTGATGTGCTTGTTTACATTTATCTAAAAAGCTTTCTGGCCAAAAAATAAAAAATTGCAAAACGGAAGTTCTTTCTTGGATAGAAATGCAATAATTGACATGTTGATATGATTGATATTATGGTCAGATTGAAGGTATGATCGATATTTCAATAGTTGTAATAAAAAAATATTGGATTTTCAATTTTTTTTATTTGATACCTATAGCAAGAGGATTACAGATTTTCTATCTCCCCATTACAATATGTACCTGAAAATCAAATACATAAAAATTATTAGTATGTATCATAATCTATTTTACATTTGTTATACATTATTGACTACATAATTGAATTACGTTTGTAAGCTTTATTAAGTCCTTAAGATTCATACAAAATCATAAGGGTGGAGTAAGCCCTATAATTTTCCCTCTTATTCTTTGCACTATACTCATAAAGAATTATGTGACTGCCTAAGAGGGATCCTTAATCTTACGCCTATGTACTGTTATATATATGTATATATATATATATATATATATAACAGGATAGTGACTGATAGATTGACTCAGAGAGAGGATACAGCCAAAACTAATTAAACTTTATAAAACAAGTGAGAACTAAGGAAAATCCACCCATTAGGGGATAAAATAGGGGTAGAAAGAATATATCAAAATTCACACAGTTCAGAAGTTATGGCACCTGAATTTTAAATTCACATAAAATCAATTTATATTTGGACGAGCGAGGTCACAGGCAAAAATGTACATGTAATTTAAAAAAGAGTTATTGTAAAATCAGTATATCATAATGCAAATGTGAAACATAAATGAACAAAACTCACATGAAACATGGAAAATTCAGTTTTTTTATTAACCCAATAGAATGTATACATTCAGTATGTAAAAATGTCAGATGAATAGTCAACATCATTTGTGTTAGAAAATATGAATAGAAAGTCAAATACTACGATGGATTTGTTTAAATATTGGATTTGCACTATATTTTATGTGGACATGCACAATTGGACTTTGGAGAGTGACTTTTACAATGACAAATGTGAGAAGACCAGCTCAAAAGGCAAAAGAAATTTGTGAGGACTTTAGCTCTGGTAGAAATCCTTAGTTTCTGCCTACCTTTATGGAAATAATGTGTGTGTAACCCTATGGTCTGACTATATAATAAAAAGAATCTCCCAAGGAGTTATAAGAACTGTTACTTATCAATTATAATCGAAACAAACGATTAATTAATTTATTAGTGTTTCTACACAGAGTTCTTTAAAGTATTATTAGTTGTCTTGTAAAATTTTATTCTTATTAATCTCACTTCTAATACATTTATATTATATCCTTCAAGTCTTTATTAAGTAAACACAATATTTTGGTCAGGCTACAAACAAAATTTGAAAAAATGAGGTACATGTATCACGACGTGTATAGTTTAATCTTAGATGTGGAAAAACATTTTAAAATCTTTCATTTTCAATTTTAATTTAACCTGCAACTTCTGCTATTCTCTCAGACTATAAGCCCTCATGAGGGCATACTATAAATAAATACAATACATGCTATAAATATGAAAGAATTACTGAGCGATGCTCGTGTACTACACGTCGTAAATAGCCAGAGTACTATTTTAAGGTTATAAAAATGAACCGAAACTGCTTTGACACATGTAGCAAACCCTTATTTAATTAAAAGCACATATTATATGGTCAGAAATTGTTAACAAAAATGTTTTTATGTTTAAATGTTTTAACTATACTTTGTTAACAGAAAAGACAGGACATAATCTTGGTTAAGACTAATAATTTTGAATATGCCATGCACACGATATCAGATACATACCATTTATTTAGACCTCGCACGCATCTTCCTGCGTTTTCGCTTTAGCCTTCGCATACGCTTCTTACGCCACTGTAACAAAAGTGAAAAACATGATATTAGTATACCATTCGGTTCCCCCATTATCACATAAAATAAGATTATAAGTTGATTCAGTAACATAAAATACCTTTGCTCTCATGCTTGTTAGGTTCAAACAAGCAGACCTCTCCTATTCACCACGATATATCTTCAGCGATTACAAAAATATTCAATGATACGAATTAGCGAGCACTGCTTACTATGGTCTACAAATGAAAAGGAATATGTTCATCAATGTTGCTATATTACACTACATTTATAATATTTATTAAAGTGTTACCAGTAATCTTATATATCGCAGCACACTATCGGTAAAATATCATAGAACGTAATAAATAAGTATTCTATTGTATTTATAAGTTAATTCAAATTAGGATCCTATTATTAGGTACACTCTACTAGGGACAATTGGGAAACAACTTTTTGTTACAACATTTCTGAAAATATCGTTTTAACTAAAATATTATTATCGTTTACTTTAATCTCAATTTTACCTTGAAAATTACTTAACAATATTTCTGTATCGCTTGTCCATATATTAACGTTTGATTTTAATTAGACGGTATTGGTGCCGATACCAAGTGGCGAGTTTGAATATGTCGAATGAAGTCAAATAAATTCTAGGGCACCCTTCGTTTTCAATTTTCATTACAGTAGAATAATACGCAATAATGGCAACGAAAACATTGAAGGAACAACTTAAAGTTAAAAGTAGAGGAAGCTATTTATTGCATAAAATGTGAATTTGTAAGGTTACCGTGTGTAACAAGAACCAAAGATATCCAATTATGACAACATTAATATATTGAACTTGTCAATTTTGACTTTTGACATAAACATAGTATCCTAGATCGCGCGCGAAAATTCTCTTACTACTTATGTTAATTGTGGAACAAAATACGTATGTTACTGTAGTTTGGATCGTTCATTTATACTAAAGGTAAGCTAAAATATATTCATGTCGGCACTGACAGTATTAATTATTATTATGTATTGCTTTTCGTATCATAAAAAATCTCTGATTTTAACAATGTAATTTAACCATAACAACTTAGACAGATCGACATCGACAGTCAGGCGTACCAACGTAACGGTATTATAAATGTCTAATCCTGTTCTTACGAATAGTATATTTCGCGGTTTTTATGTATTGATTCCCTGTTTCTAATTATTATTTATTATTCCATATATGGTATGGGCCTTAAAGATTGTCGTGAAAAGATTTGTGTTGATATGTACATGTAATATTAATACCGCACTGACAGATTAGGCGTGTTGCATTTGATGACGCTGGTTATGCTGTAGTGAAAATGGTTACCTCCAATAAACAGCCTGATAAAAAAATCGTGAAAATGGCTGAGCAAAACGGTGCAGTTGTCCCTCATAGAACTTTGTTAGGAGAAGTTAACGAACATATAACATGTCCGTTATGTAGAGGCTATTACATAGACGCCACAACTATCGTCGAATGTTTACATTCTTTTTGTAGAAGTTGTATTATTAAACATTTACAAGTGAAAAGCTACTGTCCTGTTTGCGAAATGATGATTAATTCGGCAAAACCCAATATTAAATTGGATAAAGCGTTGCAAGACATAGTGTACAAACTTGTGCCAGGACTATTTCAAAGAGAAATGGAACGTCGGCAACAGTTTTATGCGTCAAGGCCTGGACCTGCAGCTTCAGCGACTCCTGAACAAAGAGGTGAAGATACAGAAAGAATTATTTTTAGCCCAGAAGATGTTATATCTTTTTCACTTGAATATGCAGATGTGACTGATGGTGATAGTATATCTAGCAAGTCATCTGACAGCAATGAATGTCAAACACAAACTGCAGGCTCTCGGAGATATCTTCAATGTCCTGCTGTAGTAAACATAAGTCATCTTAAGAAATTTCTTAGCATGAAATTTGATATTGACAGTACTCAGTTTGCCATAGATATATTGTATAAGAAAGTACCTTTACCTGACTATCACACTTTAATGGATATTGCTTATATATACAATTGGAAAAGAAATGAACCAATGAGGTTTTTTTACCAAATAATTGATTATATTGCTATTCGTAACAGATTATTTGATAGTAACAGAAAGAGTACTCACTTCCCTGATAGAAAATCGAGTCCTGCATCTACTGAAGACACAAATGTTAGTAGTCCCGCACCAAATTTAAATGATCATGGGTCTGAGGCATCTTCTGGAACAGATAGCCCGATGCCGGGAGAAAGTATTGTAAGCAAATCTAGTGACTCTATGACAAAATCTGATGTCTCTAATCAACAAAATGAAAATAGTGAATCAACAGAAATTTCTGATACACCAAAAAATATCAGTCTGGCACAGATAAAAAAGTGTGACGATGAAGTGGAAAAATCTCAATTTTTAATTTCTTTTGAATTAACAGCAAAAAATAATTCCACTAAATCTTCCCCTAGTAAATCTGTAGTTGATGAAAATACAACTTCATGTGTAGAGAATTCTCTGAAGAATCAAAGTAACTTATCTAAAAGTGATGATAATTTGAAACGCAAACAGCATACTCCAACAGCTATGCCAGAAATGAAAAAATTAAAAGTTGAGTTAGAGAAAACTAAACTTACAAATATTTCAAATACTGACACAGATAATGCAGAAAAACCAATACAGAAAAGCAATGAAATACCTGAAATTACTAAAGAAATTGATAACACCAATTCCAAGTCAAATAGTCAGTCATCACCTGTAATTAATACACCTATGCCTCCGCCTCCGCCCGCAAAGGAATTCAAATTAGTACAAAGTGTAAAACCACAGATTTCAGAGACTCCTGTTCCTAAAAAAACTACGGCTGGATCTAATAACAATGCTCCAGCTAAACAAAAAACAAATGAGAATACTACACAGTCTCCATCTGCAGCTCAAAAGACAGTGTCACCACTTAAACTTCAAATACCCAAACAAGAAATACCAACAGCAAATCCTAAGCCTGCAGAAACCACTAAACCTGCGGTGAAAAAGATGCCAGATTTACGTCCAAGTGTACCAATGCCACAAACCTCAAAATGTCAAACACTTGGAAAATTAAGACTGGAACTTCAAGCAAATAATGATGCAAGTGTAGATCATAATAAACTAGTGACGCAAGTTAAATCAACACTTTCTGCACCTATTCCCAGTGGATCTTCGGGTGATCCTCTTAAGTCATTATTTGACTCTTGCAAAATTAATATTCCTCCTTCATTATCAATTACCTTAACTGATCAAAAAGCAGAACCAAGGAGTCCTTGTGATCTTCCTAATGTAGATCAAAAAAAGACAATAGTGAATAAAAATCTCACTAGTGCAAGTAATGCATCTGCCCACAAGGCACCAAGTCCTCCTGTTCATAACTACATTGAAATATTAAAATTACCTGATACAGATCCAAAAAAATCGAAGACAGAAAATGATCTGAAATTTAATATCGCAAGTAAACTTGAAGGTAATGCAAGTCAGTTAAAACCACCAAACAAACCACCTGAGACATCAGCAAAAGGACCTGTACCCAATTTAAAACCTATAGCAGATACTAAACATGGAAAACAAAGTGGGGCATTTTCTGCTCCTATTACATTTCAGCAAACCTTTGAACAGCAATTGCAGTCCATGCAATCTGAAAAAAAAGCAAAGTTATCCAGAAATAAAGCTCAAGTTCCAAAGTTGGTTCCAGCTACGCCCAAAGCTTTCACTGCTGCAAATAAACTTAATGTTCCTAATACAAAGGCTCCACCAATGAATATTCCCATAACAGAACATAAGACAAGTACAGCTCTTGATTTGTCTACTCCTCATAATATGCAAAATCAGCTGGGTCCGCAGCAAACCAAAGCTTTTGAAACTATGCAAACTATAGCCAATTTGGCCAAAAAACAAAATATTCCTAATAAATTGCTTCCATTAGCAATGTCACAAGGTAATGTTTTTACAACTATAGCTACAAGACCATCGACTCCTGGCAGTACTCCAGTAAGAGTACCTACAGCTACTGGAATGGTTCAACCAAAAGTAGATAAGGGCAATGGTTCACAAATAATTGCCATAAGACCAGAGGGACCCAGTAAAGTTAATCTTAATATTCCTCTAAAACCTGGTAACATTAACCCCACTGTACCAGCATCAATCTATTCCCTGGTTGCTCAAAGTTCAAATGCTATACAATTAGCAAGACCACAAACTCGTTCACCTAGTTCATCTCCAAAATTAGTGATTGCTGAGGATAAGCAAGTTGTGAGTGTGTTGCCAGATCCAAGCATTAATCAGTCTAATCAAATCACTAGTACACAAGCGTCAAATATGAATGCACCTAAAAGTGATTCGCCAATAGCTTCACCGGGACCCTCTAAACCAGGCCCTAAACCTATGAAACCAATGATACCAGTACCTAAGATGCCTGGAATACGACAACCTATGCCTCCTGCCATGAAACCAACTCCACCAATGCCAAGTCCTGCAGATTACCTAACACAACGTCAGATTTTTTCAGCCCAGCAAGCAATGTTTAGGCATCAGATGGATTTGCACGGAATACATTTCCAAAATCCATGGTTAAAGGCTCAACAACAGTATGATTTACTGAAAAACATGTCAAACATGTCCCATCAAGCACAGAATGATTTTAACAAAGATAAACAATAAAATGTGGATTGTGTTTAGAATTGTAGTGTTTTTTGTGTATCTAACAAGTTTATTTTACATATTGTACAAATGTTTTTTTATTTTATATTGTAATACATAATTTCATAAAATTTGTGCTACATTATACATCTCAATTATTTGGTTATTTATAATAACTATGTTAATATAACAAGGTTTCAATAAAAAAAGCAATGTAAATTTCATAAAAATCCTTTATTAAATTTATCCATGGTAGGTGAATATTTTGCATTTTAATTATTTATGGATAGTTTGTATTTTACAAATTTTTATGTAATGAATTAACTGACTTATATACATCAAGTCCATATTAACAAGTTTTTGCTTTGTTTTCTTTCTTGATGGTTTGAACTGAGAAATGATGCAAATAAAGTTATATACAAAGTAATTTGCTATTCTTCTTTAATCCCTTTACATTTATCAGTAAGGTAATATCATTATTCTAATAATAATTAACATTTATTCATAATGTTTTTTGAACTAATAACATGTTATGTATTGTGCTAAATGTCATTATGCATTTACATACATATTTTCATTATAAATATATGTTAAAAAGTATAGTTAAAGAAAATCAATAATATTTTAGATGTCTTATATATGTATATTAGTATAATATATGTATTTTCTTCAACTTCTATCAAGTTAAGTATCTCTAATTCTGCAGTTATGAAGACCAACACAAGAATCTTGTGGGTAACATTTTTGCTTTAATTAATATTCCCATTCGGATACCCAGTGTACCATTATGTATGTCTTCACTTTCCCAGATGGCTGAAATTCAAGCAACTATTCCATTCAAATCCCGGAAAAGAACATATGTGAACCTTAAAAACGAAAAATCTAATATAGAAAATGAAGACTTTTTGAATATAATTAAAAGAGATCAAAGCAAGGAGTGTTTTGATGAGGACAGAGGTTATTATTTCGTATTTAAATAATATACAGTAAGTATAAATAATTAGGCAAGTGTCTATTGATTGTCTATTAAATATTTCAGATGCAGTTCCTAAGAAAACTAAACATCCGAAGCACTATGAACCTGGCATGCTAAGGTAAATCTTCAATCGCAATATTTAATGTTACAAAATTTAGTTTCAAAATTACTCACATAACTAAATATTAGTAAATAATTATAAACACCTAAAACTTGAAAATATGTGCTCCTTGAAACTTGAACTTTATGGTAATTAAATGGTTTTTTTTTTCTCTATTTATATTAAATATGTAACACCTGTTGGATAAATTATTGCTTAAAAGCTCTTGTAAATTATGAGGCTTGTTTGTTCAATACTGCTTAGTTATTTTTTTTATTTTATGTTTCAGTAATGTGAAAGTATCCAATGGTGAAGCTGGAAAACCTTTAACCAGCAGAGAGAAGGAGATAGAGTGGCTAGATAATTTTTTAAGTGATCATCTGGACAGAAAAACATCAGGATCATTGTATATTTCTGGTCAACCCGGTACCGGGAAAACGGCGAGTCTGTCATATATTTTAGGGATTCCGAAAGTAAGTAATTAGTGGGTAATGTAAGTGTGTAACAAAAGTGGCAAGAATTGTTATGAAAATGTATATTCTTAAAAAGATGGCATGTACAAAAATTTGCAGTTTACAAAACAGTGTACAAAACCACAAACGTGTTTTTGAAAGAAATGATGTTTTGTGACAAAAAAGTATAAGACACAGAATACAATTCACATTGTTCTATACAATGGGTGTCAGATTAATTTTAATAATTGTTAATTTCAGTTTCGAGAAGGTTACACGCAAGTGTACATAAACTGTACTATGATGAAATCGGCGGCGAGCATTTATAGCAGAATCTGTAAAGAACTGAAAGTACCTACAACTGGCACTACCGAAAAAACGTGCCTCAATGCTATCGAAAAATATTTAAGTAAAAAGCATAAAATGATGTAGGTTCCCGTTTGTATATTTTCATTAATAAAGTATCATATTAGAAATTATTATTTAACAATTCACTGTATTTCGCAGCCTCTTAGTTCTGGACGAGATAGACCAATTGGACAGCAAGAAGCAGTCAGTATTGTACACAATATTTGAGTGGCCAGCCTTGGAGAATTCTCGTATAGTTTTAGTGGGAGTGGCTAATGCTTTGGACTTAACGGAAAGGACGCTGCCACGGTTACAAGCTCGTTGCTCGCTGCGACCGACCACTCTTCACTTCGCTCCGTACACGAAGCAGCAAATTATAAATATATTTACGAGCGTGTTGGCCAGTCAAGATAAGGGCGATGTATTTTCACCTGTAGCCCTACAAATGTTGGCTGGTGTGTAAAGTAATGGTTAATTCGTTTTAAATTAATACTGTAGCACTACATACTTATGGAGATTTAATTTCATTTCAGCAAAGATTGCCGCTGTTTCGGGAGACATGAGAAGGGCTCTAGACATAGGACAAAGGGTCATAGAGCTCGCTAAACGTAGTAAATTCGCTGAAAATCGTTGTATCGAAACCATGATGAACGATTCCAATGTTACCGTGGAACTGAAACAGGTTTTAGAAGTTTTGAATGATGTCTACGGAGGTTCTAAGAAAATAGAAAACGAAGTCGACGGGGAGTTGCCAATGCAACAGAAGCTATTACTGTGCAGTATCATCTTGATGTTAAGCAAGGGAAAAAATAAGGAAATAATCATGGGAAAACTATACGACGTGTACAAAAAGTGAGTTTTTAAGTACACAGATATATTTTTCATTCTAGAACAAACGAAAAGCTTACAATGAAAATGCACAGTCACAATTTTTAACATCTGCTTTATTTGTTTAAACAGCCCTATAACGCCGGTCCCGTTTGGTTTAGAACGCGTTAATATTTACATATATGATAACGTATTACATTAACGTTTATATAGTTACGTACATTAAAAAAATTTGAAGAACTGTGATCATTTTCAAAATCCCAAGTTTCCTTGTCTGCTAGTTTTCTACCCATCACGTAAAAGCCAGTACTACAAGGTACTAAATAGCGTATGGTTACTTCAACTGTTTTTTAAAGATATCAATAAGACATCACAGACGTAACTCAGCGTCCCGACGAATCGTTAAGTTAAGAGCCGTTAAGGAGCGCGCGTCTCGTGGCAGGGTGGCGCGGTCGCGCAACATCGCGCCGCTGGAGGCGGGCGAGGCGGCGGGCGCGTGCGCGCTGCTGGAGGCGCGCGGCGCGCTGCGGCGGCGGGGGGGCGGCGGGCGCGCGGCGCGCCTGCTGCTGCAGTGGGACGGCGCTGAGCTGGCGGCCGCGCTGCGTGACAAGCCGCTGCTGGCCGCCGTGCTAGCCGACGGCGCCCGCCTCGTCGCCGCCTGACCCGCGCCCGCCGCCGCCGGCAGACCGCAGACATACGACGAATTGTTATGAAATTATCGTACTGTCTCGTACATATGTAATGGCCGGTTTTGTAATTGTTTATGTCCGCGAAAAATATCAAACAGATTCGTAGTCCTACTGTACCTTAATGTTAGCCAAACTATGTTGAAAATATTCATAACAGTGTTCATATATCATCATCAGAGTTGTTTTATAGAAGAATATACTTTAGGAATCACTTTAAGATTCATTAAGTAGTTAAGTTTTAATGTTACGTAACGCGACTGTGTCCAACTCACTCGACTAATATTACATGAAAGTCAAGCTTAATATTGTGATCTGCAAATAATCTATAAGCACTGTTAGTATCAGACTTGTATTTTTGAAGTTTTTAATGTGGAAACATAAATCATATAAATAAACAATTACATAATTAAGTTAACTTAATTCCATTAATTAATGTTTAATGTTTGAACGCTGTATCATAAACAATATGCAGGTTTTCTAATAATATTATGTTCTATTTGAATTCAATGTGTTGCTAGGTTAGGTTAATTTATAAAATATTTTAATAGTAATCATGACTGAGATATTTTACTGTTTTATTTGTTATTAAGTTACATAATTACCGTTTATAAGGATTTTTTATGACGGAAGTACATTAATGTACTATGGAGTTTGGGTTAATCATGAAACAGTATAAAAATAACTTTGGAACTTTCTATGAGTTATCCTGGAAGATAATGTGGCACAGAATATAATAAAACAACATAGTAATATGGTTATTTACATTCTGAGAACTATGTTCGATAGGTTCCATTGACTCATTGATTTTACTAATACCAATATACTTACTAAGTACTGACGTATAGGACCCCGTTTTGTTTAATGTTCGGTATATACTATGTATTCACTATGCTGCATTGACCACACATGACAATTGACACATTGACAAAACAGCTTTAACGTTGTTTAACAGTCACTGGCGAGATTGTTTGGGATGTCTTCTGTTTGTCTAATTTAATCCTAATATTAGTTAACGTTTCATAAACTCATATTGTGTTCAACACTTGCAATTTGACCTACGTGACAGTTCTAGATGTTTTATTAATTATCGTGAATGTTAAAGTATATGATGGTATGATAATAATAAATTATAGCAATTTCTTATGTATTACATATTCGTTAGATAAGTAGTATTTAAGCAGTGATGAGTAGTTTGGGTGTCAGTAGCGTACTCGGTGGGTCTAGATTTAAATCCCAGCATGCTGATGTACCTTATTAAAGTTAAATATGGTACCTTATTAAACATAGGAAACCTTTACACCTTAGGTTTCTTCATAATGCTCTCTGATAAGTGCCAATCCCCGGACTAGACCAGCGTGGTAGACTATGGCCTGAACCTTCTCATTGTGAGGCAAGATTCGTGTCCAGCAGTGGAAAAATAAGAGGATTGAAAAAAAAAGCAATTATACATACGTATCAATATACTTGTTGAGTTCACGTGCTGCCCAATTTTGAGTTCGGATTGTGGCGTACATAACTCGTATTGTGTACTTTGGAGGTGCCGCACTTTCGCTGATCCTCATGTACCCGATGAAGTATCGTCATGCGGGCGTATGTAGATATTACGCCACTTTGTTTCTACTAATATTTGTTCCGTGTCAAGTTTATTTTATGACGCACCATAACAAAGTGTGAAAAACTAACGTTAGGTGAAACTGTAAACGATTAGTTAATTTTAAAGCTTTGTTATATTTCAGGTGGTTTTTAACGTTCTTATAGTGTTAATGTGTTTTAATGCCCTGATGTTGTAGTCGAAGTACGATGTTGTTTAATGTTGAATTGTTTTTTTAAGATTAAATTTTAAGATTTGCACGTTGGCCCAAAGCCATCGGAGCTGGGTAATTTTGTGAATTGTTTAACCATAATTTAGCCGAAGTCGCTGAAGTGTTTTGGACAATTTGTTACACATTAAATTGTACGTTGTTACTGTTTATTAACTGAAATTGAGATGTACGCCCTTTTTCTACCAGAAGATGATAGTTTTTTTCAGTTTCAAGCACCTACTTTACTTTGCTTCATTAGAGTATGTATTGAAGTCGGAAAATACGAATGACGGAATCATATCTCGAACGTAATTACGCACACCACATTTTTTTTTACGTAACTGATTCTTTCCCACCGTTTGTACACACGAGGCAGAACTCTGTAACCGATGTTATAGTTACGCAACTGATTTTTTTAACCAGTGACTTGTCATTGTAAATGTGAAATTACTGCGTCGTTTACTTTTAGAGAACTACGGTGTCATCCCAATTTCTTTACCCTGAGGTCATAACATTGACCAGTTAGGTTTTGTCAATAAATATGTATTGCATTTTTAACCTGTTTGTTATTAATATCCTTTAAGTATGACAATTTTAATTGAGATCTAAAAACGTTCTGGGCGATCAATTATTTACTAATGTTAAATTATATGTTATAATGTTATATTTTCTAGAATATTCTCTTTATCGAAGTGACAACGCTAAAATACACGATCACAAGCGAAATAGGTGTAAAGAAAAAAAAAGATATAATTACATTATCATATTATTTATTCTAATATAAGTTAATCCTATTTTGTGCAAAATCAGCTTTTTACAAAATAATGACTGACCTAGCTAAGAGTACCTACAAGCAATTAGACGAAGGCTCCCTTTTTAATAGAATCGTAGTTAGGTGAGACATCAATTTACAATGATTTCCTAGAATTTTTGTTGAGTGACATTCTAATGGTATCTAAAAGTGTACAAAAAACATAAATTTGAAACAATAAATAACTTAAGTAGAGATAGCTATTTGAATTTGTACAATGTCAGCCATCTAAACGTTTAGAGGAAGCTGCCGCGTGGAAGCTGAGGAGTGGGGGGGCTCAGATGCGCAAAGCGGGGTTGCGGGAGCGCACGAAGTTGAGCAGTTCGTCGCTATCTTCGCACACGAAGGGTTTGACGTGGTGGCAGGCCACGTCGTGCCACTTGATGCCGTCGTTGTAGAAATTGTTCAGGATTGACAGACAGGACTCGTCGTTACCCTGCGGAACAGTCAATGATATGTAGCACCACTGATGCCAAACATTCCTTGCCATTATTATGTACATGAAAATATTAGTTAAGTTACTCGATGGCAAGATGTTTTCCTTCCTCAGCAAAGCGGAGTTATTTTGTCGGGATTATACTTCGGAAGTTTAAGTATGCTTAATGGAACACTGACTCATTAAGAGATAAGTTAAAACTTTGTTACGTACAGATACAGCGATCTTTTTTTAATGTGATGTAATAGATAGTTAATCAAATGTACAAAATACTAGCACTTATAATTAATTAATAATTTAGTTTTAATTTTAATCATCAACAAGTACGATAAGGCCTCATTGCATCTTATAGGATGCTCATAGGATCTTCTTTTGCGATTC
>DWEM01000985.1:0-15903 GCA_018245935.1 Agara belti belti
TCCCCTTGGGGGTAGAATTGATCAAAATCCTGTCTTAGCGGATGCCTACGTCATAACATCTACCTGCATGCCAAATTTCAGCCCGATCCGTCCGTGGTTTGGGCTGTGCGTTGATAGATCACTGTCAGCCAGTCAGTCACCTTTGAGTTATATATATTTAAATAACCAAGAAAACTGATAACTGAGAGGATCATACGAGGTATCGCATCCCTTTTTTGAAGCGAGAGCACGTTTCCAATGCCACTCAGAAATGGTTGCTACGTACCGCGGTACCAATGTCACGATACAACAAAAGACGAGCACTCTACGTCTTGAATCGCGCTAACGCCATTTACAGGCACAAGGCGTACAGTACACGGAAGAGGTAAATAAAAGTGCATCAATTAACTTGTACTTTTTATATAACAAAACTACAATAGGTTTGAGAGAGGGCGCGGGCGCTACGTGACCACGTGCGGCGGCAGCTGCGGTCGGCCCTCCAGTTTGCTGTAGTCTAGGTGAAATTCTTTCGCCACCTGCAACAAATGTGAACATGCATCATTGGAGATTACGTTCCTATTTCACTGACGTGCACGCACGTGGTCGGGTCAGCCGACCGACTGGCTTCGGACGTATCGGAGTTTGAGGCGGAGAATGTTTTGACATCGTGTATGAAAAATAGCATGAACTATGAACAGGTATTTTGAATGAATAAATTAGTTGCATTGTATATTTTTGTAGCGACAAACTTGACCGTACCCACACCTACATCATCGACGTCCATATATAAACCACTAGCTATAACGATACCGGCTAGACCATAGGTGCTCAAACTTATTCCATCGACTGCCCGCTTTGAGAATCAATTTTCTAACGCCTCCGGTAATTACTTTATTTTATCATCATCATCGCCCCCCGTTTTCTAGGGTTTGATTACACAAAAAAAACCAACGTTTTGTGCATTGTTCATTTCGAAGGTCGACCTTGCGGTTTTGTGTAAGCAATGATTTGATACTTACTTTGCGCCAGTTGTGCGCATCAAAGAAGTAGTAGGTGCCGCGCTCGTACGTCGAGGTCTTCTCGACCATCGGCATGCCGGGCGCTTGCGAGATCCACACCTTCTCCTCCGTGTGATACCGCCATTCACGATTATATCTGCGACCAAACGTACAAAATATACACTAGGTACAATTTACACGAAAAACGCTTACGATTTCTCACAAAATCGAATCCGAACGTTTAGTTTTATAAAAATAGCAAACGAGGCTTTTATAACCGAGCCCGAAGTATCGCACTGTATTTCCTTCTTTGTAAGCCACAAGTAACATGTAAATGCGACCAGAGCTGTCAGTCTGTCTGAGAAACAATTTGGCTGACCTTTGTTGAAAGTTATCAGGTTTTCCCCATCCGGGGTGAAAATTGTTTTAAGAAAGGGTGATAGTGGCATGTGTTAATTACAGGTCAAAAGATGGTTAATACAGCAGTTCCATTGCAAAAATGACAATAACTTGTAAATTAGCAACAGGATGAGTAGGTGTGCTCGCCGCAAAGCAAGTTTTAAAACATCACTTATTCATCATTTTCCGCAGTGGAAGCAACTTGTGTGATGTTTCGATACGAAAGGTATTGAGAACATCCTATTTCGTGACCCCATCGGATTTGATGCCATTTTCGGGTTATTTTTGGGTTTGAAACATTTTTTTGTCAATTTTACTTGCTGTGTAAATTTAACGTCAATGGGTCATCCAGTCGACAGGGTGCTACTGGAGACTGTAATTCTAGTGTCTGAATCACGAGGAATATCTAACAAGCATTCAAAGCTGTCTAGGCCGTCGTTTATCGCACAGCCAAGAAGCCTAAAGTAATAATGCGGATCGATACATATACTGTGGTGAGGACATACGGGCACAGAAATCTTTTAGGAACTGAGCGAAGACTGGAGCAATTTTCCCCATGCTCCCCAGTATAGAAACGAGAAGGCTATTCTGCGAGATTATTACTCCGCAATGGACTTTTTAAAATCATATACACAATAATAACAATTCATTGACTGTAAACTTGACCGGTGCATACCAAGAATGTAACGCCTAAAAGGCGTGGCACTTGCGAGAGTAACTTACATTTAAGTCTAAACGGATAGTGTCCCATTTAGTCACAGTCAGTTTCACATAAGGAAAACAGTTAATCAGATGCCATCAGCAAATCATATCACAGTACCGGGAAGTGTGTAACTACAGGGTAACATTCGAATTACATATAGAATTATACGTATTTTTAGGGAATGTCGAATGCAAGGCGGGGTATGACAAATAAACAGCAACTGAAATAATAAACCGTAACGAGACTGCCGTCGTATACTCACAACTCCGCCGCCGCTGCTATCTGCAGCACGTCGCCCACAAAGCAGTAAAATAAATAGAACAATAGGTCTTCTTTATATCGACTCAATCTCAAAGGTGCCAGCTTTTCCCTTATCGAGCCGTTTATCAAATATTCGGGAGGCACGTGATAGTCCATGTCTTGTGGTCTGAAATAGTCGGGAATCGGAATATGAATTCAAAATAAAATAAGCCATTGGCAAAATTGTCCGAACGCGTTCTCTGCACTGGCGCGGCGTCCTTGCCATTGAACGATGTCAGAATAATGACGCAATGATTGGAAGGCGCGATGAATGTCTACCTCACGTAGCCATGGTGCCATAGCAGCTCAAACGAAACTGATGTATTCGGTGAAAGCAAGTGAGAACAACCCATTAAACTCCTAGTTATGTATACTCTTTATTATTTGCATATAAACTGTGGTGACATTGATGGCAACCAATAATGAACAACGAACAAGTAATTTGATTTTGATGTCTTAAAGCATATCCATCAATCAGCATTTATTAATCCACTATAGGACACAGGCCTCTGTCAATTGAGGTCCAATCTTTTTAAGATACGACTGTCTGTCTTTTCACTGGGTTCCATGAACTTTGTGAACATTTGATTTCGGAACAAAATAATACAAACAACTCCAAAAGCTGTTAGTCAAAGGTAGATTTCAAAATTTATTTTTTTTAAATATTTTTGTTCAAACTAGTGTGCAATGAAAGTTTTATAAGGGACATTTAATTTTTATTTCCCAATAGAGGTTATATTTGAAGCTGTTTTATAAAAGTTTCATCGTAATTTTCTAAATATGAATCCGTTTTTTAAGCATTTTATAGAACAAATAATACTTTTACACAAATCTACTTGACATCTAAAAAAATATACATAAAATTGATATTCCATCGATCAGTTGACCTTCCGACATTTG
The DNA here is from genome assembly GCA_018245935.1 of Agara belti belti. Classification (NCBI taxonomy): domain Eukaryota; kingdom Metazoa; phylum Arthropoda; class Insecta; order Lepidoptera; family Hesperiidae; genus Agara; species Agara belti. The sequence continues at coordinate 3,280 of DWEM01000985.1, forward strand.
TGTAAACAAAAAAGGAACATGACCACCTTAAAACAAGATATGTTATATTCGGTCGTGCGCCATAAAAAACAAAATATAACAAGCATTTCAAGCGTAACACAAGAAGCATTGGATTGAAATAGGTAGGTACATCGATATCTACTAGGATATATAATATATATATATGTATATATATATTTCTCAACACTTAAATTGAGCGCTAACTTTTAACCTGTGCGGTATTCAGTACACGATTCATTATGGCAACTTAAATGTTTGATATTTATTAATAGCAACGACACAAGTCGTGAAAAACGACCGTGTCACGGTAACGCTCAAATGAAATGCCGACAGCTGAACGTGATGTCTCGAATGTCCGCTCACCTGCAGGGCGTCTCCGCCCACGGTCCACCGAAGGTTACGTACAGGTTGTCGGGTGAGTTTAAGTTCAGTCCGAGCGCGGTCAGGTCCTGCCCCAGTGCGAGCGACACCAAACTGGGGTCCGACTCGGCTGCTCGTATGAACGTTAACAATCCGACGATACCAAACTGATTCGGTATCATCGTATCCGGTATATTCGTTACTTTGCCTGCAAAAACGAAAATATATTACATACACATTAATTTCAATTGGCAATAAATAATTAAGCTTAGATCATAAAAGCATAGAAGATAGTGATTGAAAAAAGCTAAGGTCAAAATTAATACATACATAGTTCATGCACCTCAAACAATTTAACTACAATACGTATGGTTCCAACAATTTTAGTACACACCATAAAATTCCGTGTTATCTTTGATCTCTGATTCTCCTTGATCGACGACTTTAGGAACAAAAAGAAATATGTCAGAATTCAAATGCCGTTATATTTTTCACATCAGCTAATATGGATTATAAAAGTTACAAGTATATTCAATTAACAAAATAAAATATTTTTATATCATATAGAATTTAATAGATCTAGTTAAATACTATATGTTAAAAAAAATTACATCCAATAATAGTAAAGAACTAGACTAGATCAACAACGCATTGCCAATCAGAAGAATTAAAATTGCTATCCATTTCCAGTACTAAAGATCTCTGCAATTTATCACAAGCTATTCAATTATTATTTGCTGCCTGGTCATTGTATATAATGGAAAATGCGTTTTGTTTACTTTGATGAAACGGTTATGATACAAATAATTTGCAACAATTAAAGAAGCTTAATGAATTAGTATAGTATAAAATATAAATTATAAATGATTAATGACAAATTTATGGGAAGAACATTTACTAAAAAAGTTTTTGCAATACAGGTGCAAATTATAATAAACTTAAAAGTACTTATGTACGTAGACTGTAATGTTTACCTTTGGTACACTACGTCTTACTTGACAAATTCAATAAATGTCATAACTACATCTATAACTTCAGTTATTTTTCAACCCTTTTATTGTTCCACTATTGAGCTAGGGTCTCCTCACACTTATATCGTTTTAAGCCACAGGTCAAGTGTGGAGAGACACGCTTCACAGACCTTAGAGATTATGAAGAAGTCTAAGGTGTGCAGATTCCCTCACTTTGTTTCCCTCTATTGTTTTTATTAAAATGCGGACAATTTTTAACTAGAATACGCCGATTCATTTGTCTTGTCAAGTTAAGAATCATTATGAGAAAGAAATACTCGTACATATCTCCTAATCCGCTCTGGTCTTTAAAATAACCTGATGTTCATATTACACTAATTAGTGTTTTAAAAATAAACTTAACAGCCAAGCTGGATCGAAGGCCATCATTGCATGATAAACTATCATAGGTAACGGAAATTCCCATTTGACCCAACCTTGGCCTATGCACACAGTACAGTGTGGTACGCGTACAACAGTAATTAGATGAGAAGGCATCAACTGACCGTCGGGCGAGGTCTGGATGCCCTTCCGCGGCTTGGCGTCGCTCGTGTGGTTGGTGTACTCGGGTGGATTGTGCGCGAGGGCCGCGTGCGCCGCGGGCGCCGCGCCGCCCGCCGACGTGCCCGGAAGCGCGGGGAAGTCTTCTGACGACATCGTGAACTCGGACTGCTCAGACGTTGGCTGCTTCACCATACCCACTGGAAAATAACATTGTTCGCTCTTATTACCGTTATGAACACGACTCCAGCTACTTTTTCAATAACTCATTTTACACCCCACAGTAAAGCGACGGCAGCTGAAATGTAGATTTAATGGTCAACGCGACTTTCCAATTTTTATAAACCACCTTTAAGGCGTCCAACCGCCATGTAAATTTGTCACCAACAGTCAGCTACATATTACACGAGCTGGGCCCGCCGCGGTTAACCGCGCAAATCCCGATCCATAGTAATTTCGGGATAAAAAGTACCCTACATGTTGCCCTATAACCTCCTCTATCTTCCAGCAACAGTAGCATTAAAATCGGTACAGCCGTTCCACAGACACCCAAAGCCGGGACAAACAGAAAGACAGACACACAAGAATTTTACAAAAGTTTTTTTGAGTTTTAGCATTGTGTAAAAACTACAAGTTATTTTGTAAGTAAACACAGTTATTTTGAAATTACAGCAGACACAAATTTTATTTATATATTTAGATATAGATAAATAAAAGTGCATGAACATTGCATAGATAAAATTCAGTTATTGTTGTATGGAAAGAAAAGTGTTTTTACTCATATAAGGAAAATAATACAAGTCGCCTATAACATTATATATACAACTACCTGGAACTAAAAGTTCTTGAACTCAAATGTACTTTTATTACTTAAAATATACACTTGTACTAAAAATACCACCAAAACGACCCTCCTTGAAATAATTTATGTTCATGTAAATGTTTGTCGAGTAGATGCAAAATTTTAATGTATTCTGTGAAACAAAAAATATAACTATATAACTGCAGAATACAGTCATAATTTTGTGATGCAATGAAACTAAAGTCCATAATATTTTTCCATAATAACGCAATGACATAATAACCGCAATGACCGAAGTCAGTCCTTGAATTGAGCACTTAAGAGTGAATTTCGATATGTAAAAAATTATATTCAATACTTCTATAGTTATTGAACTGATTATCCTACTACCAGTAACAGTAACTATAATCAACAAATATATCATTAGAGTGGAAATTGGTATAAAAACAGCAACCATAGCACTCATTGGAATTAATCAATGCAAACACAAAAAAACAAAATAGTAAGAACTATATATATCAAAGGAGTTTTAAAGAATTTTATATTACAATATTGTGCTTATTTAAAGCTTGTTATTAAAAATTTTGCATAATTATAGCCAATTAAGTACACGTTTTGCTCAATTCAATTTTTGTTATATTTTCAAGGTCAAAAATATAAATTGTACTATATAAGAAACCTCACCTGAACTAAGTCAATGCAGAATGAATAAATTTACTTAAAATATTCAATAGTCAAAAGATGCTCGAGTCAGTACCTTTATCAGTCGGTAATCTCGGTCACATTTCATTTATATAGCACCTATTTCACAAGTTTTTCAATAGAACTGTGATTACACGTGTAGAAATATGTTAGAATATTATTTTTGTACTAGAATGTTATAGAAATTGATTCTTTTAATATAGACGTCCTGATTGCTGAGTAATTGTTAGTACCAGCAAGGTTAGATGAATAGTGGTATATGAGAAAAATTAAATTTTTTTGGTACTTCATAAAGTTTATCCAAAATATATAGATAAACATTACCAATAGTGTGACTGTTATGTGGTATATATATGCCTATAACCATCATAAACAAATCCTATTTCACATATTTGTGTGCTGCTTTATATAGGCTTAACTAACTTGTTGGATTAATGTTGCAGATGTTATTACCGAGTAACCCGACTGCCCTGATATATTACCTATATTATTATACAGAGCCATGACTTATTATGCTCTAAATGTATATTACATGTAAATGCATACCGTAAGGTTTAGAGCCTGGAGGCGGCGGCGCTGCGGTGGGGGCCTGGTCTCCCGCGCCGCGCGCCGTCAGCGAGGGGAACTCGCTGAGGTCCAGCAGCGGCGGCGTCGACGTATCGCCGCCTTCGCCGAACACCGAATGGTAGTTGCTGTTCGCGTTGAACCGTGACAAACTTGCAATACTTGACTGCTATAAATATATCAATCATAGCTATAATAAAGTCATCAACGAGCCTCTCAATTTCTCTTAATTGGTGTGAATATGACCAAAAACGTGTAAACAATTGAGTAGAATATTTTTATGATCTAAACTTAAGTAATGCAGTGGTGAAGAATGTAGCACAAACATAACAAATCTGCTGAGACCAGATATTGGTTAACTTTAAACAGTTTCTACATGTTTTGAATAGAGATTAGTATAATTCCCCATACATCTCAGAGTGCATCCATTAAGTACGTAATGTGATATTACGAATCCTTGGTGAGAAATCGCGAGATTTGTCTCGAATCCTTCCCGTCAAGATTATTGAAAATCCGTATTATTCGTGCAAATACATTAAATATGAACTTGATTAAGTTGGATATGCCCTCGATTTGTTAAAATTTTTCTAGATTGATCCTTTTGAGAAGTGGCAGCCCTACTGGTGACTGCTTAACATTAAAAATAGGATTTAGACATATTTTTATAAATACACAATTTAACGCAATATTGCATTGTTTATTTCGGAAAAATTCGTAATAATTTGCGGATGCCGCACGCACGAGAGGCTGGGGTAAATTTGGCACAACCTCCTCTAAATGACTCACGTAATTAATAGATGCCCCCTTATTGGTTTGTACAAAGTACTAAGCAAGTGCTATCAAATTTCACAATACAGAATATACAAGTACAAAAACTTATCAGATATATTATTAGATTACTAAATATTAATTATGCTTACTTAATTTTCGCACAGCATACTTATATGACAAAATAGTAATTACTTAATAATTTTCAACATTTATTTCGGATTATATTCATTACCACAAAGGCATTAGTTAGAACTCTATATCAATGAAAAGGGTGGCATGTTGTAAGCAATCTGTATATATTTAACGGACAGTAGTAGGAGTAGTGACAATAATTCTTCACCCCTTTACAATATTTCTCATTAGTAATCATTTACTGCTTTCAAGAAGTTTCAGTTATGGTCAAACCAAACTAGGCATTATAACATCACTCATCAACAGTGTCATCATCAACCCATTTATTGTTTAACTGCTGGACATTGGTCTCTTCTCGTAAAGGAATTAAGACTATAGCCTACTATACGTGTAAGTTGGCTTAACTTGGCCAAACCTTTGAGAAGCTGAAAAGGTATATAGCTTTCCTCATAATGGCTTCCCTCACTGTTATGTGAGAGGTGCGTGGCAGGTTTCAAAGACCCAGTCCAAGGTGTGAGAGGCTAAAAACTAATACCTCTAGGCTATCACTGCTTGGTTTCCGAGCTATAAACTCAGGATAAATTAATAGTCTTAGTTCAAGAAAACAATTTATTAAGGCAACCTGAATTTTACCAGTAGCATTACAATATACTCTGCCAAAGATATGTTTTTTAATTAATATTAAAGGTAAATTACAATTATACATTTTTGAAACTGAAGGTTTTAGAGTTTCCTTGAACATTTTATAGATGTAACTAATTAAGCATAAATATCTTTAGTCTTCCCTGATTACGAATAATTCTATTGCATTCTTTATAATATAGTCTATTCTTGTATTACTATAAACCAATATGAGCAGATATAATATATAAGAGAAACACGAGACCCTATTTTTATATTCATGATAAATTAATCATAGATTAAAAGTAACACTTAAATAATACAAATTTAGAATATAATACAAACGTTAAAACTTACATTAGTTACCATAGAATTTGAATTTGCTTGTGACATAGGAGTTGCCATAGGTACCCTCCTGTCTGCAAATGCCCTTTGCCCAAATAGAGTTGACCGAGAAGCCATAGAGGGTGGAGCACCACCTGGCATAGCGGTGGAACCTCGGCCGGGGGACAATGCGCCCCCAAATGTAGGTGTCACATGCCCTGATACTCCACTCACTAGCCCTGAACTCACTCGCCCGCCCACTCCGCCACTTGCTAGGCTTCTGGGCGCTTGCTGGAAATTCAAGTTTGCCATAACCTGAAATACATTACATTATCATTAAGTCAATGTAAATAAGGATGAAGAACAGTTCTAGTGTTTGCCAAACTCAATTCATGAATTAACTAAGGGAAAATTTTATAAATAATGAAAAGAATAGTAACCTAAATAAATAACCCTTTATGCAGTAGAAGTTGGGTGTCAAGCCAGCGTTACTACTATTGCACCAGTTGGGTTAGTATCTCAATTAATAGAATATCGACTTTTTATATAAAAAATACAAATTGTTTTAAGCTTTTAAAAACAAAGCAAACATAAATTATTATATATCATAACTTGATAAAACAATTATTATTCACACACAGATATTATCTTAAGATCAATAAATCATTAGTCATAAAAACAGGGGTAAATTATATGACCATAATTGTACACAAATTATACATTAAACCCAAGGATAATCAACAATTCTACTAAATTTCAAATAATCATAAATGAAACAAAGTTATACCTGATTTTGGATACTTGTTTTGATTCCCACTGTACAATCCATAACAAGGTTATAATGCAGTGATTTTATGAGCAATTTACGAGGACTTGTTTAACAAATATCAGATTATCAGGTCACACTCAAAGTCATGCTAAAGTTATGATAAACTATAATTGAAAACAATGGATATTAAGAAATATGGTTCAATACGGTTATTACGTTTATCAGGTGACATACTTTTCAAATTTGAACTCACATTTACAAGTGTAACTTCGAAACCATATTTAAACTAAACTGTGGTTGAAATAGATGCACTGCTCGTGTATTATTGCATACAAGAGTACCATTATTACAGTTCATTCGTGACTGAAATCTAACAGCTACATATAGAAACATATGTCGAAGATACGCCTGATAACCAGAGTCAATAATAACAAATAAAGTAGGTATTATACGTAGATCAAGATGGTTATTTATTCGACTGTCAAACAATGGCGACACTGGAACATGTTCTAATTTCAGTTCTCCTTCAAAAGTTACGTATATTTACCTAATGTGTCAACGTCAGTCCTTGTTCCACTATTTCAAGAAACGTATGGATGGTTCATAATAGTGTATTCCCAGCAGAAATAAATATATCCACACGAACGAAACAAACAAAAGTTTGTTGACTGTTCAATTTCTAAGTCAGTTTCTATGCATTTAGAATTTTATTCACCAACTTTATGTATACTCAGCACAGCCTTTCCATGAAACACTGCTATAAAACGCTTAAAAGTATATGCATCTTTATATTGCTATGAAATATTTTAATAATTTCACTCAGATTTGTCGAACGAAAAATTACCCTAAACAACTGGCGGCCATATTGTTAAAAGCGGAAACTGGTACAACTTGTCATCCTCGCTAACATTATTTTCTTTAATAATATTTTAAACAATTCCAAAGTTATTAAAACTTGTGTAACAGGTATATTATATGAATAAAAAGCAACATCTTATTCATTAAAAATTTGTTTTGTGTATATTATTAAAATATAAAGATGTTGAATTGACCTAATTAACCGTAGTCACGATTTTTGACTAGAGCAATGTATATGTCCCCTTTTTCGGGGAAAAATATTTGAATTATTAACAAATCTACCCTTGATTGTAAACTAAGGAAATATTATGTATGATTGAATTATCAATAAAAAATAAAAACACTGTTACGTTTATGTCAGCATAGTTGTAAGAGTTACTATTTGGCTGTAAGAGTTTTATTATTTTACAATGGGACATATTACCAGCTTTTCAAAGTTATGTATAAAAATTACATTAATTACCACAATTTACAAGCAATGTCACCTAATTCGCCAAATAGTCGCCACCGTTTTATAAATGGTTAATCACGTTGTTTTCATTTTTAAGTAAAAGTTTTCTATGTACCCTCAACAATTTAATTAATAATAAAAGTATATCATCAATTATAGTGCCCAGCAGATGTTTAACATGAAGTGGTTCTAATTTACCTAGCTGTATTTAAATTTAACGATCAATTATACTTTGTAATTTCCATTTTTGAAATAAAACTATGTTAATGTTCATTTAGTTTTAAAGTTATGAATAAATATTTAAGTTGATGGTAAACAAATTATTGACCGCCCGCAATTTTAAAGTTTGAATTAAAAATATACTGGCTACAATTAAAACAAAATATATTCATTCAAAAATCATAGACATTATATCTATGGATAAAAATGGGGAACTCTCATCAAAAAATGGTAACATCGGTGATCATATGATTGTTCAATGGAGAAGCACGTCTGATAGGCGTCGACTTACTTCTTCCAGCCAGTTTTTAATTTCCTGGCTCAATATCGGTTGTTTCACGTATTAGTGGTGCTAAAAAATAGCTATCAGCCATGGCGCTCAGCGATGCAGATGTTCAAAAGCAGGTATGTGTAAAAATAGAAGATAATGGTAGATATAATCGCGAAATGTAATTTTCTTCGACATGGAGTTTGTCAGAATGATTGATCGGTGATGCAGTACATATTCTTTTTGTATAATCATGTAGGAAATAGACTTTAATCACTGTTAGTAGCCCTTTTTTGATGAAATATGCATTATTTTCTCTTTAGATCAAGCATATGATGGCCTTCATCGAACAAGAGGCCAATGAAAAGGCTGAAGAAATCGATGCCAAGGCGGAGGAGGAGTTCAACATCGAAAAAGGCCGTTTGGTCCAGCAACAGCGGCTCAAGATCATGGAATACTATGAAAAGAAGGAGAAACAAGTTGAACTCCAGAAAAAGATGTAGGTTTCATTTAGATTATTTTGTAACCATATTTTCTATTGCGCGTAATCGATCTGAATGGGTAATATCAATGCTGTAGTCTATAACATTGGTCAAATATAGGTTATTAGATTTCTCACACCTTAGAGATCATTTCGACTTTATGACTGATTCTAAAGTGTGCAGGTGATCATATTTTCTTACACCATAACACCAATCATATTTATTCTTAAAAACTCACATGACTTTTAAAGGTTGGAAAAAGTAAAACCACATAAACCTGAATTATAAATGTGAAATCTACACTAGCCTATTACACATGCATTATTAATTATATATAAAATATTGAGTTTTGGTAATAATACATATACTTACTCTAACATTACTCCTGTAATATCCATGCATGATAGTTGAGATTCATTCAGTTTAATCAAATCGAACTCATGTGATACAGAACTATAGTGTCCAGAGTATTAATAGTGCATCAGAGTTACTATAAGCAATACCTCTTATCATTCATGTGATCATCATAAGAATCATTCATGTGATCTATAACTAAACAGACAAAGTACTTAACATTATTTATCAAATAAATATTTTCATCTACTTAACTATTCACAGTACATTTGTTTTTACATTCTCTATACAGAAATGCACCTATTGTCATATTTGTACATAACATGAGATATTCAAACTTCAAATCACATATTACATAAATGTGTAATGTTGATACTATTGCAAGTAATAAAACTTGTTTATCAACTACATATTTTTAATATGAGGAATATTAACAATATTAATATATTTTTCTTCTATTCCAATTGCACCCAACAGCCAGTCATCGAACATGCTTAACCAAGCTCGTCTGAAGGTGCTCAAGGTGCGTGAAGATCATGTACGCAGTGTCTTGGACGAAGCCCGCAAGCGCCTGGCTGAGGTGCCCAAGGATAATAAGCTGTACTCTGATCTCCTGGTCACACTCATCGTACAGGCCCTCTTCCAGGTGAAATATATTTTAAATAATTTCTTTCAATAATCCCATTATAAATTACTAAACTGTTCATTCATACCTTATTCATAAATTTTCAAAAGCAATTAGCAATATTATTTTATCATTCTCTTATAGCCCACATAGAAAGGTTGAAAAGGGGCAATTTATTTAAAAACAATTATATTGTTAGGATGTTCACAGAGTGTTCAAATGTTTTTCAAAACCGACCAAAGTATAAGTGATATTGCAAATGTTGCAAGTGTATGCATTCAAAAAGCACACACTTAGCTAAATTTGTTGATATTTTTTGAGTTCTCAGTAAGAGATAATATATTTTTTTCAGATTTAGGGATAGAATAATTTTTTTTCCATTAATAAACTGTTCATTTTTAACAGATTTTGTAATATTAAATTTTCCCTTAGCTGATCGAGCCTGCTGTGACCCTCCGTGTGCGTCAAGCTGACAAGAGCCTGGTAGAATCTTTGCTTGGCAGAGCTCAGGCTGACTACAAAGCCAAGCTGAAGAAGGACGTCCAGCTCAAAACCGATCCAGAGACATTCCTGTCCCCTGACACCTGTGGTGGAATTGAGCTTATTGCTGCCAAGGGACGCATTAAGGTTAAAAAATATTTTTCAAAATGAAGTTATTAACCAAAAACTATAATCTGTCATTTTTTTTTTTGGTGTCCTTGGTGAGCATTGTCTTAAACTATGCAAGCTTGTCTAAGTATGCCAGAGCCATACATCATACTTATATATAATTGGATGGAATTTCAGTCTTAGGTTAATCCAGAACCATAGAAAGCTCCTTTCAATTTCACTAATGTGTCATATAAAAGTTAAGATCAGCATGCTTATTAACCTGATTGCACTAGTCTATTAAACACCTTATCTTTAAAGCATATTTATTACTTATTTGTATACATAATGTTATCAAATTTGCCGTGTCCAGATTTGCAACACCCTGGAGTCGCGCCTGGAGCTGATCGCCCAGCAGCTGTTGCCGGAGATCCGTACCGCCCTCTTCGGCCGCAACCCTAATCGTAAATTCACAGATTAAACAATCCTCCATAAATTACACACACTTGTTATTACTAACCGTTTATTTCATAATTAGTAGACCTAAAATAATATTACACTAAGTGTTTTACTTTGCCTAATTAATTACATACTATTATAATGCGTACAATTTTATCGCTGTTTAGAATGTATATCTTATTCGCGGAATATGTGTAAATGTGTGATCATGTGAGTTGTCCTCATGCCCGCTCACGGAGACGCCACTCTTAATAACTGTACATTAGTTTCGCCTTTAATATTCTGAATGTCTTTATTTTGTTTGGATTTAAAATATTTTATTGTTACAATTCATTCATGTAGCCCGTATTCTATATCTATATATGTTAGAGATGTAGTTGTAGAATTTGGAAATTATATTATATACCATGTATTTAAGGTGTTACCAACTTCATAGATATGCCGTATGGCCGTAGTTGAAATATGGCGACGAAAAATATCACGTCCCCTTGACAGTATTATAATTGCACACGGTTATGATACAGCGCTTTGAAGTAGATCGATATTATAAAGTTTTGGATTGTTCAATGTATTCTTAATGTAATCTTGATGTTATCAATGTTAAATGTTTTCGGATTGATTATAGATAATGTTTATGCCTAAACTTTCTTGTTGTCGACTTCCTAAGGAATTAATGATGACTGTAAGGTTGGAGTTTGACGGCAGCATCCTATGCTGCGTTCACTTAAATCGATGACGATTTGACTGGTGGCAGTGTAGTGTCACGCTCGAACCTTTCAGTTGTGCCACACATTCCTATATTGTGTTGTCCTGGCAATATCTGCGATTTGGCTTGCTTTTATCAAAGTAATTGGAGCACCATAGCTCTAATATGGTATAGTGTACTATTCCCATTATGGCACTGTTAAAATTCTTATGTAAATATATAGATGTGTTAAATTAATCTTTTATTTAATCCTTAACCCTATCCTTGAAGTATTCATAAGAACGCAAGCAAAGTTCGAAATCTTTTGTAAACGTGATAATTCGGTTTGTGATGCATGCATGATAGGATAAGGGCCAAAATTCGAAACCGCAGTACGTTGTCCCATGATGTTTTTGAAATACATCATAAGTGATTAGCAGTATGCATTCGTACGATTCCAAGGCACGGACTTGCTGTTCCAAGACTTAATTACAACTTAAGGGAGAATTTTATCAAAAGCCATAACAACGTTTCCCTTAGATTTTTAAAATTGCTGACGGGCAGAGCCCCACTATTTTGATGAAATGTGTTCGGAATCACTCGATGAGAATTTCTTATTTTGGTAAAGTAAATATGGTCGCTCAACGACAAAGTCCTCTAATTAAATAAAATCAACCATACTAATAAAAACTGATATCGATATCTGAAACCGGTTTTACATATCGATATGAAATCGAAATATCGGCTATGTAACCAAGTTCATTTAAAAGTTATATAACTCCCATCTCTAAAAAATTTTGTATGTATGTATACATCATGACAATATTTTTTATAGATAGGTATAGATTAAAATATAGTAGGTCCATAGAATGTTACTATAGATTAGATAGAAACAAATGTCTGACAATGAGTTAGAACAGCTGATAGATAAACTAAATAATTCTAAATAATTAGTTGACGCAGTGTGTAGCGCGAAATAAAATGGATTTCAAACCAGTTACACATGTACTGTTTGACATGGATGGACTAATTTTGAGTAAGTTAGTGTACTAAACATTGTCGATATAAGTATTAATATT
>DWEM01000986.1:0-15898 GCA_018245935.1 Agara belti belti
CCTTCTGGAAACTAGACTAGAGACTATTAGAATAGAGCACTGGAAGATTGGCACTAGAACGTAACATCCATGTTTAAATATCTCACATACTGTTTATGTGATAATAGTATTTGTCATCGAATAATGATTTTTGTCTTTCCCAACTACTTATATATTAAGTGATGAGTTGTACGGAAATGATTTTGTTGCTCTTAAGACTAAATACTGATAAGTCTCAGGGCTTACGTAATTTTGTACAAGGGTCCTAATCATAATTTTATCACATACATTATAGAAACTTCTATATACTCCGAATCAATGATTTGCTTGATACATTCAACCTATGTATTGGTATTTTGCAGCTTCAATTGTCTTACACTCTTGTAGGTAAGCACAGGAGGTAGTTAAATACACATATTTATATGTTATGATAGAAAATAGCGAATCTGTATGTTTCCTTACATAGGAAAAATTACTAACGCACAAAATAATCCTAACAAAAACTTTTAACACAACTCAAAGTATATAAAAGACTAGATAAAGTCATAAACAGCGCTTACAATGAGTTATACAAAATTTTAATAACACATATGTAACAAGCGTACAAAACTTCAATATAACACTCATGAAATACAACCAGAAATGCTATAAATATATACTTGAAGATTTAGTGTATCTTTTCAGTAATCACTATTACATTGCTTACATGGAGAAAACGCCACGGTTTTTAAGCATATTGAAATTATTACTACGAATCAGAACCGTGTACATTTACATGATCCTCAAGTAACAAAAGTATCATTAAATCATTAAACTTTTACCGTTAAAAAACAATGAATAAAAGACAAAAGATACAATTAAAATGTACAACACACAGAAAGCTATAAGATCCAATACGTTATGGTAAACCGGAAAAATAATTTTGAAGTTCATTAAAAAACATCAACAGGTACCTATTTATACAATTATCATAATTTTTATTCGAAAATCACTTGAAAAAAATATACTTAAATTCAATTTTATATATAGATAAATAAAATCATATTTTATTGGACGTACCTAGCAATTAATTGTCTCCTCTTTATTGTTTTAATGAGGCTTTTTAACTGAATGGTCAGATAATAATTAGTAGGGGTAGCAACATTTGTTCGTGCCGCAAATAAAATCGACTACATAGTTCTGTACGGAAGGGCAAATTTGATATGAATCAGTAAGAGTAGGTAATAAATCTGAGCTAACTTAAGACCTTGCTATAACATTTAATATCTTTCCTCAGGTTCCAGATATTCGAGATACGAATTGTCAAAAAACAAATAACCATGTCACATATGAATTATTTAGTAATAAGGCAGGTAATGCATATTAGCTAATATACATGCTGTTAGGATTCTGCCCATTAAACCTAAATGATTACTTAAAGTCACAAATAGCTGCCTGTATCTTAAAAAACGACTAAACCATAATAGAATAAACCTCAAAACAATATTTCTAATGGTTATTTTATTTTAGGTTGTTTTGGTTGCTTTGCTTGCTGTAGCCCTTATTAAAAGTTTGTGTGTTCATCATTAGCAGTAACAAGCTTGTCTATTTAGTGTAAATGCAACCGAAAGTAGCTAAACTAAAAATGAGCCCACTAATTGCTTTTTTATAATCACCATATTTATATAACATTGATCTAACTTCTATTGAAGAGTTTAACATTTTTCCAAACAGATTTTACATCATTCATATTTATTTGAAGGTTGGAAACACAAACAATTAATTTAACACCACAGAGCAAATGGGATTAAAATTTCTTTTCATCAGGTGCATATTATGATTTAAGTTAATTTACAAGCTTCTAAGTTTTTCTACATTAATGATTATTATGATAGTTTCACTCATACCTACAGTGAATTATACATCAGTCTCAGTTTTGCTGCTTGTGCGCCGGCTTCTTCCGATAGATCCAGGATTAACCCAATGGGGACCGCTCAATAGGAACTTCTTAACGTTGTACTCCATTCTTGCCAAGTCTTCGGGCGAAATCTCCTTGTCGCTCTTGTTCCTCAAAGCTTCCTTAAGTTCCTTGCCAGGGTCAAAATTCGAGTTGTCTCTTTGTGAAGTATCATTGTTCACCTCTGTTACCGGCAAGTCATTACACTCTACCGGGAATATAGTTTCTTTGACAACATTATTAATAACTTTTGCAACGGGCACGGTGCTTTTGACACATTTCTCCTGATTATTGTTTTGAATAGATGGATGATGTACATAATTGTTGCGGGGTTCTCGAGCATACTTTGAATATTTGCTGACAGGGTGAGGCATATTGAGTGCCAATTCATTGAGAGTCTCCGTAAGTCTGCTCAATTTACTGTCTCTTCTTATAGCGCGATTGGTATAAGTGCAGTCGTCTTCTAATGGATCATTAAAATTATTTTGCTGTTCCAAGTTCTTTTCAACCCATTCGGCCACCCTGAGCAACTGCTGTTTTTGTAATAATGCAGCACTGTCATCACTAGACAAGGAGCTCGTACTTTGCTCGTTTGTAAAAACTTTGTTACCTTCATTTACTTTCAAGTGGGTCTGTGTTAGATTGGGATAAACATTGACTATTGCAGGCAACGCTGGTTTCAGTGGTTCTGGTTTCTTTTCAAAACCTGGTAATTCTCCTTGTGGCGGAAAATCTTTTGATATTTTAGTGTTTTCTATGGAATGCAACTGAGACATATCTATCTTTTTCAAAGGTCTAGCAAACTGACTAGCTTTGTTTTGTTCGTAGCGATCGAAATTGAATATCTTCACCTCTTGGTGATCATTAGAGTTAAAGATATCACTTTTTTTAGTATCATTTTTAACATGATCATTATTATTATTTTGTAAATTGACATTAAAATCATTTAATAAATGGACGATTTCAGAGGGATTCTGTTGACTTCCTACACTCTGTGAATTGTTGTTATTGTGCTCAGAGCTATTGGAAAAGGTGTGTGTCTTCAATGGTTGCAATGGCGACGATGACACGTTTAATAAAATTGGGTTAATAGATGTACTTTTAATGGACACGTCAGAATCTTTGTTGTTGTTGTCTTCATGAACGTCAATAAGTGTACTTTCAACAACAATGTTATCATTTTTGTTGTCATTAGTAATATCATCTTCAGGTTTAGGCAGATGGATGAAGTTATCCATACCGTCATTAAGATCTTTAAAAATTGAATTCTCATTACATTTACTCTGTCTTTTATATAATACTGGTGGTACATCTGGCTCTGCATTATCAAGTAGAATATTTTTAGAACCTGCCTGCATACGCAAGTGGCAGAAACGTGGGCCGGGGCCAACATGAGTATTTGATTTATGAGTACTGATAGTAGATTTAGCTACAGATGATGTACGACTTCCGCCCATTGAACTTTGTGAATTCTTTAAATTCAAATTCTCACTTAAAGTTTTCTGGTTTTTGGGTATAACTTCCTTATCAACTGGAATTTCTTTTATCATTAAGTCATCATTACCAATACTATGGATACTACTTTTCTTACTAGAAATGGACGTTTTGGTGCGGTCACAGAGTTTATGATGAACAGCCGGTTCCATTGTAACAGAATTATTCTTTTTCAATTGTTTTAATTCCTCATCTACTTTAGATACCGGCTCCTGTTGTACAATTGATCCTAATGTAATAGGTTCAGCCGACTTTAATAACCCTATTACTGTAACATTGGATTTAACTATTCCAATCTCTTCATCAAAATTCTCTTTTCGTTCTTCAATAGTGGGTGGTGCAGCCATGTAAATGGCGCCCTGGTTAGATATTTTATCATTAACAAGTTTACTGGCATGTGGCGAAATACTCCTAATACTGTAATTGGAATGTATTGATTTAATTTCTGAGGTACAATTATGGCAAAAGTGGTTCAATTCCCCACTCAAAATAGTCTGCGTTGAAGTTGTGTAATAGCTTTCATTGTAGCAAAACGGTTTGTTTTGAGATTTTCCACAAGTACATGTATCACAGTGTTTAGTAACTGTGTCTTGAATGCTATCTTCTAAGATTTTTGTCATAAGTGAAGCTGAGATGTTAAACTCATATTCACTTGCATCAAAAGTATCAGTATCATTACCATTTTTGCCTGGAATTAAACTTGCAGGTTTTGAAGTTTTCGACATTACATACTGTGAAACCCTGGCTTGAGTATCCACAGGAAGCTGTAAAGGAGAATGATAAAGGTATTAAGGTACTAACAAACATAATTAATACAATGAAAAATACATTTTTAGAAATCAGAACTAATCTCACATAGACAACAGAGACAGACGAGCTGTCAGCGAACATTAATAGCATAATCGAAATTTAATATCAATTTTTCTTTTCGTAATCGAGCGACCACAAACAACAAAAAGAGGCAGTTCGAGACGACTGTCATATTCAATTTGAATTTCTGCGTCTATTTCAGTATATGCAATAGTTCTAGTACAGTACAGTACAAACACGGACCACGGAATGTACAATCTACGACTGTAATGCATTCGTAAAAGCCGTACGTGGAGGATCTCAATTCGTACGGCGACTCCGCAGAACCCGCGTGTTGCTGGGTGTGTTTAGTGACTTGAAAGCGGTACCATACCGACCACCTGCCCTGCCACTCAAGATTCAACACCTTTAGATTTTTTCTATCTTAAGCGTGCTTTCTTTCTCACAAACACTAGAACATGAAGTGTATGGTCCTTCAGATCAGGTCCTCTTCAAGTGTACAAAAATATCTGTGACTGAACTCCGATAATCCTCAAGTACTATCTAGAGCCAGACATGGAAATTATTCATGGACTGCAGTGTCTACTTACCTACTTCTTTGTAAGTTAAAATAAAAGTTAGAGGACACAAAAAAGAAGGTAATAAGCATATATTTAATACACTGGCAGTGTATACTGTACTTAGAAATTTACTGAACAAATACAAATGACTAAATATTTAATCAGCTTTGGGTTCTTTTCATAGAATCGCAATATGTGATGTAGGTATACTATATTTTTTGCCAAGTGTAGTACTTACATTGTCAAGTTTTTGAGCAACAAAATTATCAGGTTTGCACTGCAGCAACTGAATTGCTAGGTTCATATCATTCTTGTATCTTTCCTGTAAATTAATAGACCAAGTAATAAATAAAACTGGCAAATCGCCAACAAAAAAGCACAACAATTGAATAACAACTAAAGCTTACATTTTCTTTCTGCAGCATGCTGTAATTATGTTTTGACTCAGCTAATCGCACTGACAAAGTAGCAATGTCCTTGGTTAGCTGACTTTTTTCACTCTTCATCTTATCCACCATCTGTAGTAACTTATCTTCTAACACTTGATTCAGTTTTTGTACTCTCTTATGTGAATCATACAATCTGAAAGTAGTAGGAACATTAATTAAACAAGCTTACAAAATTTTGTGTCAATTTAAAGCTTGTGGATCCAATAATCAAATACTTCACTTAAATACTGAAAATACTATATAGAAAGACCTTGAACAAACATCTGTTGCCAAGAATGTCTCGAAAATAATCAATATCAAAACAGATTAAGTAATTATTATTTAGGTAGATTATACAGATTAATTAGATTAATTAATTACTATTGCCATTAAACAGTATGTAAATTTTACCAATCCAATTGATAATCATTTAAGAGAAACTCTTCAGAACTGCTTCTACAAGTAGAATATATTTATATGAAAACTTATGTAGAAATTTAATAACTATAAAGAAGCCTGTTATGTTACCTTTCGTACTTTTCCCTCCATGTATCAAGTTGTTCTTCTAAGTCATTGGCCCTCGAAGTGCACTTGTAGAATTCGTTCTCAAGAGCTAGAAAGTGTTCATCTCTCTCCGCAATATGTTGCCGCAGGTGCTCCAATTCTGTGCGCAACTGGATCTCATCCACACCATCTTTACATTCCTATCAATTGTGGTGCAACAACAAAATAAAATATGAACAAGCAAGTGATGTGTAATTATACATCTATCATTAAACAAGTGTACGCCAATAATGAAAGTTTAATGACAGACCGACCACAAGATAAAAGACCTTTGTTAATAGTTAAGTATATTCCGGAAGGTTGACTCTATTTTGTAAAACTTCAATTCGGCCCAAATTCATGCATGGTCATAACTTTTCAGATGAAAAATGTACTTGGTGTTCTTTTTAAAATTTTCTCAATGAGAAATGGAAGAACACTTCCTCGAGATTCCAATAGTGTATCTTTTGTGGCGGAAAACTTTCTCACTGTGAGAGGAGACACCTGTTCAGCAGTGGAAAAATGAAGGGGTCCATAAACATATATGTAAGAAATGCAAGCAGTAATTTATTTGCTGCTAATGAGATCTATCTTAGTTAATGCTTCTTTTAGTTAAGTTTTTACTATGCCTCAAAGCAACTTTTAATTATATGCAGACCACACAACCTTATTGCAGACCATGCAAACTTATTTTAATCAATACTTTTCAATCAAACATAAGACTTTAATCAACAAATTGAAATGGGAATATTACTTAGAAAAAATAAACTACAGTCTTTTATTTCACAGTCCAGGAATTATATATGTGAAACATGATATGATCACAGAACTAAAAATATGCAGCAAATCATAGAAGAAAAGCAGTGCAAATTCCATTTTTAACAAAATCTCATGAAAAGAATATACTCATAGGTCAAGTGTTGTTAAATGAAATCCCTATTAAAGTATAACTCAAAGAAAAGAACAATAATCTGTTACAAAAAATAAGCACCATATCTTATACATGTTCTATAAAAAAAAATAATAATAATCAAGAAATGTTAACTTATTAACACTAAATATTACTCTATATGTTCTGATAACATCTCAATTCAAACTGATCATATTCTTCTCTTATGTCTAGTTATAGCAAAGTTTATGAAATACTTTGCTACTTATACAGTTTTAATAGCCCATGAAGTCTTTCTTAGCTGAGAGAAAAGAGCAACCTGGAAGGGCAATGATAATAATATAATGATAAATAGATACCACGGCTCTACAACTCATAGTGAATTTTAAAACAAAATCCTCAGATCCCAACTATGACAATTGTCACTTGTTATTCAGTCACCTCTTAATACATAAAAGTAAAACCTTCAATTATCCTTTCCATGTAACGATAGAAAATTCTCATATTACCATAAAAAAGTAACAAGTATACAGTATATTAAAAATAGAAAAAAATAAACGAAAATTCATCGCCAATTTTTACCTTACAGGGGGAGGTCTTAGTGCTTTCATCCATAACTACGTTTAATGTACATCACATTATGCCACATCCAATTTGTTGTGTAAATTTAGCCACGTCACGCGAGGTGTTTAATAAAATAGCTATTTTATCAATAAGCCACTGTTCAAAAGAAATAAAACAAAAATCAATCCGGACACGCAACGTGCGATATTTACTTTTGATTTCACGACAAAATCTGCCGATACTGTTTGCCGACACGTTTTATAGGAAAACTCGAAAATAATATACGAATATATAAGAAAAATTATTGGAATTCCCCAATTTTTTAGATAAATGCCCGTATGTAAAACCGAATACGAGACAAACGTAATTGACGTTATTGACATTTATAATCTAACATTTCCATTTTCCTTATACAGATAGAGTATAATTATTAGTCTGTGGCATTATAAAATTTGATGAATATAAAATAAAACAAGTACCTTATCAAATACACCTGGAATACTTGATACTTGATTGAGGGTGGACAAATCACTTTTTACCAGACAATACGACTCCAAGCACTCTATATTTAGCACGAATATTTTAAATATTACGTTACTGAGAGGGTCATACGCCTGAATAATTTCATAATTATCATCACAAATAAATAGAAATGTTAGTTTTCCAAGAAAAAACATTTTTAGCGTAATGACGAATCAACAACAATTTGGTGTGCCCTATTTTTTTGCTTATACACTTTGTGCCGTGTGTAATGACAGTAAGGTATTTTTGCACATTTAGAATCTACTAAAGATCTCGTTAAAAATGAGATTAAATATAGGTACCTATATTATAACTACTAACTACGGAAATACATATGTAAATTTTCAGGATATAATAAGTTTTCTTAGGTTAGAGTTATACCAGTTAATGATGCTAGATCGTGTATCTCCAAACTTGTAACAATCATATGTATACGTGTGCTATGTTCATTATTTTTTTGCCATAGACTTAAGCATCTCATCCATGTCTACGAAGAGACGAAACTGAAAGGAACGATATCAAACTACGTATACCTCGTTACCTACAACACAGTTCATTACCGAAGTTAGCTAAATCTCTTTCCCCAATAACATTATTGAATACTATAATTCCTGCCCACTTATAAAACCCACATTATTGAAGAAAAATGTTGTATGTTACACGGGTTGGACTATGAAACATAAAGCATTACTCCTTTATACTTTTTACTAGAACCAGAAACTTAATTTATAAAGTGGAAATATTTAAAAAATTAAACAAAATTTATGTTAATTTTAGTGAACTTAAAGAGTTACTGAATTTATACGTAAGATTCTTTGACGCTTTCTAACTTGAGCATTAATTATGACTCCAAATGTAAGTTCCACTAGCGAATTTTTGTAAAATATTTCGTAACAAAATGAAACATCCAAGGTCGTTTCCTAAGTGTATGCAACATATTTCACAGGGGATAAAGAAGTCTGAAATAGCGCGGTAAAAATAAATAATTGACAGAGGTACGTCGTAAGAGAGAGTAACGTGCATTCGCAATACTGTGCTTACTTCAAGCGTCGACACACGTCTGGAACTGACGGGGGATCTATTTCGGGAACACCAACCTCACACTAATGCTGATCCAACAGTCGACACTCCTTTGTCTTATTAAAAATATATATCGGTCATTACCTATATCAAAGTACGTAGTTTATAAAAGCATTCCAAAATGGGAAACATCCTCAGTGCCACCCCGACAAGAGAAGAAGTCGCAATCTCTGGTAATAGCATGTCAAGCGAAAGCGAAACAATGGAGGACGTCAGTGTATCTCGTGATATAGATGAAAGAGAGAATATTGGTGAGCAGTTTCATGACTCTTTAAGTGAAGATGAAGCTCAAATTCGAGCTAAAGTGAAGGAAGAGGAAATGAACGAATTTAGAAAGCAATTAAATTTAAAGCGTGAACAACGGAGGGAAATATTAGCTCGGCATCGTTCTGAAAAAAAGAGCTTGGAGAAAGCTCTACAAGAAGAAAAAAATACTAAAATACAGTTAATTGAAAGGAATAGATTACTTCAAGAATTATTACTTAAGAACCATATTGAAATTCCCGAAAGTATAAGTTCTACAGGAAATTGTGACCTTTTTGATGTAATAAATCAAATGAAAGAAGAATTCGAGACATTGAAATCCAATAATAATAGACTGAGATGTGATTTAGCGGATTCAAATAATGCTCTTCAATCTGCATACTCCGATATAGCCGATTTAAGTGCCCAAAATACCGAATCCATTAAACAAATAAATGCACTAAAAGAAGTGATTTCGGTTAGTAAGACCATGATAAATCTTCGTGAACAACAACTTAACCAGGTATGAATATTTCTGAAAATAAATCATTGCATGTATATAAAATCAAAATAGCTTGGCGTATTAGCTTCAAGACGCCTAGACCTAAACGCTTCAAGTCCTAGGTATACTTACATTTGGGATGTGAGTGTATTAATGTTCAGCTCATGTTTAGCAGTGAAAAACTGCTTACAACCAACTTATTTTATATATTTTTTTAATATTTAACTGTTCTGGAGTTGGTACGGTATATGTCAATACCACGTTTACTTGCATACTTACAACTTACTTTATGTACAATGAACTGCTTCGAATCTATATGTATATATATAAGCAAAGGCAAAACAGTTCAGTAGCTTTTGGTTTTTTTTTTCTTTTTTCGATTGGTAACATTGACGAGCTTTAAAGTATATCAATAGAAACATTTTGAGAGCATAATTTAAAAAAATTAAGATAAAATATTATAAGATAATAAATTTAATCTATCCAAAAAGTTAATAAATCGAGTATTCCTCATTGCAAAGCAGTTTTACAGCTTAACAAGAACAAGCACATTATTTACTTTTCAATGCCACTAAAGGCAAACGACCTATACCTACGTCGTACTTCTGCCGGTCAGGGACCGCCTCGATACAACGTCTACATGCGTCGCAACCCTTCTTTGTGTCGTTGGCACAGGATTTTGACTGTCCGCCAAGCAGTCGAGCAACACACAATTTATAGCTTATTACAACTATTACTACAATTAAGCAGTGACGATTTCTGTCGTCATAATAGCAACGAAAGATTTGTAGTTACACGTAATATTTACTTATATTTTTTGCAGCTAAAAACCAAATTAAATGAAATAGAACAATCATTAGCAGACAGAGAAACAAATATTTTGTCGGTGGATTTAAGGCAAGAGTATGAGCGTCAATTACAAAACATCCGAACTTTGCGAGGCCTTTACGAAGAACGGGCTCGATTAGCCGAAGCCACGAGGCAAGCTCTAGTGCGGGAACTCGAAGAACAAAAGATACTTAAGCAGGCAGAAGTAAACAAGTATGTTTAAATATAAGTAATATAATGAATTAATGAACGTTTTGAATAAATAAATGTAAGTTATAATAGAACGTATTTAAGGTCACAGCAGTGACACAATTAACGTTTCAAAGTAATATATGTTGTATAACATTATGTTTAGGTGTAAAAAACTGGCCGATGATTTGGAAGAACTAGAGGCAAAAGTTAATTCCTTAGAAACTACAATCGAAGATAAAAATAACCAAATTGCATCATGTAAGCAAGAAAGTCGTGGATTAAAAGCTGAAATGGAAGTCGTTAATAAGGTTGATATCATCGCTGATACATTTGTTTACTAAATGAAGTACACGTGACTAACTATTGCGTAATTTTTTTACAGCTTTTTTCACAAGTACTTTTAGGATACAAATCAAAAAAAGATCTTGATCAGCTAGTACACCGACTTGAAGAAAACCATGATTTGTTGACACATATGGCAGAAAGGGAACATGATGCTGAATCATCTTCTGCTTTGCCGAAATTACTACTAGAAATAGTAAGCCAAGTGGATGAAAAAGAAAACAATGACGATGAAGTTGCACAGCCAAGTAAACAGTTAGACATGGAAAATATTCAAAATACCACTATTAATGAAATAGGTACTGGTTTTCATTCTTTTGAAAAGGAATTTTATAAGACAGATTAATAAATTACCAGCAGTCATATTAAAATTTACGTTTAAAATTTCACATTTTAGATCAGCAAACACCAACCAACGCCAAAGCTGAGGAAATTGTCAAAAATTTGCCAAAAGTATGGCGTGTTCTAATAGAACTCTTGAGTCATCAAAGCGAAGCAGATACTAATACAGCTGATAAAGTAACTACTTGTTACAAATCCGTTGAGACGAAGTCTGGTCCAGTTTTAGTTCCTAGCGTTAGTCAAACATATATTAGGCTAAAGGTGAGTCAATTATATCGTTTAATGTGCCATTATTGTTTATATAGTGTGACTCAATGATTTTAAGAAAGCAAAAATACGTTCGTGACCAACGATGACCACTCATAAAAATTTACATTACTCTTTTGGTAGGTAGCCAAAATCAATTATGAATTTCTGAAAACCCGAACAACAATAACACGTTTCATTTCTTCACTGAAAGCTTTCATTAAAACTATGTAGTAATATGCTTCTATTTTCAGGATCTGATAATTGAAAAGTTGTCATTAATAAAAGAAGTAAATCGAATGAAACAATTAAATACTCATTTAGAATCACGCTTAGGAGAACAAGAACGGAGACTTTGCCTCGTAACTACAGAACTAAGTAAAACCTGGCATGTGGTCGGTCGATTACGTAGACATCATCATCAATTACATACACATGAAAAAATACTTAAGTATGAATTACAACAAAAACGAAAATTATTAAATGAGCTTAAAGAAGAACTTGAATATTGTAGGGAAAAATGGGAACAAGCTCGCGAAAAAAATTCTCAATCTGAGAAAGATTGGAAAAAATTGCGTACAGAATTTTCAAATAGGAAGGTTAAGCCTGGTTCTATATCACTTAATAATTCAGCCGAGAGTGGCTATAGTGACGAAAGACCTTCAGATGAGTCATCGGAATCGAATGATGAAAGTGAATATATAACAGAACCCAAGATAAGGTGCAAGAAAAAAATTAAAAAGTCGTTTGAAACAGTTTTAGACTCCAGTACAGATTTCAATTTAGCCGCGGAAAGAGAAGATCCTGCGAGTGATTTATTAGATGTGGCCGATTTACCACTAGATACTCAAGATGAAGTCCATGAAACTTGCGATGTATCGGATTCTTGCAACAGCGAAAATTTGCTGAAAAGTGACAGAATGTATGAAGAAACAGAAGATGAAATTGGAGATATCGGTAATGATTCTTGTATTGAAGATGCATCGGAAAGTAGCCACAAGAATTTAAATTCTGACAGTGTTATTGTAGCTAGTCCAAGTACGAACTTACCAGTAGTTATTGATGCGGCAGCTATTTTAAAAAGTATTAAAGAACAAAATGAAAGATTGGCTAAAAGAGACAAGAAACTGGAAAGTTTAGAAAAGGGCGGAGTTGCTTTACTAAAGAAAACTCAAACAATAGCCAAGTATAGTGACCAAATTAATAGTGCATTAGATCATCTTATTAATCGACCTACATCTAGCAGACAATATAAAACAGAGGATATAACCTCATCTAAAGGTTCTGATAGTGTAGAAAAAACTACAAAAGCAATATTAGATCAAACTATAAACGTTTTACTTCCAAAAAGTGAAAATGAGGAAAAAGAAAATGGCACACACTTACATACAGAAGTATCCCAAAAAAATATTAGGACAGATATAATGCAAGACAATAGCCAACCTTCATGTTCATATGAAGTTAGTACTAGGGAAATACCTGCGATTGACTTTAAATGTTTATCTAACATTAACAAACACGACGAACAAGTTCAGAAGCAAGATGAAAGGGTCCAGAATGAAGGATCCAGCGAAAGTAGCTGTTCAAAAGTCTCATCCCATTTACCAGAAACTCTAATCACTGAAGACAAAATGGTCAATAGAATCACTAAATACGCAGAAGAAACTGAATCATTACACACTCAACAAGGTGAAGGTGCTTCGACTGAAATTCCCGAGAAACAACAACGTAATACTACAGAAAGTATTGATGGCTCAAGTACTTTTAATGAAATAGATCATGAAACAAGATTTGCAGCACGTGACCTTCGTCTAAAGAGACTTGAAGAGCAAACAAAATCCCTTGTTAGTAAAGTTAATAAAACTACCACAAAGGGTGTTAAAATTCATTATAAACTTGAAGAGTTACATAATATTTATGGCTCTGATCATTCGCGCTCTGGAACGCCATCCGAAGAAAGTGAAGATATTTCTCAGGATAAAGATAAGGTGAACGACAATCAAGAATAGTTAAGCCAAATAGCAATGTTCTACTGTAATCTGTTTTACCTTTATGTTATTAAATATTAATTACTACGGATGTATTTACAATTGTATTCGTAATGATGTATAAAAAGATCTTTTTATACATCTAAGCGTCTTTCGGTATCGTTTCAATATATTTTTAAATTTCGAATATTACGGATAAAAATACATATTTTTAACTTTCGGAATGCTTTTAATTGCCTCCACTGCTTCTCCTCCACTCTTGCCTCCACTTCACTGCCACTGCCTGTATGTCTCTATTTTTTGTCATATACAAATACACATACATATACAATTTATATATGTAGTAGTGACTACACTAGGCATCCCTGGAGCGTAGATCATAGATCGTAGTATTAATATGAAGTTTTACGAAGTATGTTTTGGGTATATTCAATTTAAACAGAGTAAGGCTCCTTAGGAGAATGCCATAGAAATTACAACCTGACTTTTTTTTTATGTTATGAGAGTAGTGAACGAGCTGGCAGCAGTCACTGACTTAAAGCATTATGAAGATCGTTTATGTATTATTATTCATGTGCAAGTTAAATAAAAAAGGCACTCAGATACCAGGTCCTTTAGAGCACCAAAAATTCTGTTTTGGAAATAACTGCAATTATTTAATAAAAGTCCTAACAAACTATCTATATAATTACCTACATGAGTTAGCCACAATAGCATTTTAATGTTCGCAATGACTTTGATTTCACCCATACCCGTCCCGCTCAAATTGAGTATCGACCGCGAAGGTTAACTAAAAAAAATGTGAACTTATAAGCTACCTATTTAGGAAGGAGTAAAAACAATTCAAATTCAAGTGCATCATCGTTCATCAATTTCCACTTTATTGCTCTTAAAATTCTTATTATCAATTTCTTCTTTGGACGGTTTCACGCTTAGCGCGTTGGGATTGTCATCGTGCACTGCAATAACAATTTTCTGTATTTTTGTGTCGGTCTTCCCAGCATAAACACGATACAAGCACCACGCCCATAATGATAGCAGAAACATCTCTCCAATCATAATGACGTTGTGTATCACTGGAAACAGACGCAAACAAACACATTATAAATAAGATGATCTCATCGCCGAAACAGTAATAACTAATATTAAAATTTAAAAAACCATTGATGTACGTACTATTTACGAACACAGACGGATGTAGGTCTAGGATACAAGGCAATATGAGGTTTTCCGATAGGACTTTAGCGATACCGCTCTGCAGCTTGACTATTATTAGCACAAGTTGAACAGCTAAAAATCTAGGCCTCGGGGACAATCCGGTAGCCTGCACTGCGTGAACACACATAATCATGCCCCATACTCCTGACAGAATCGAGGCAGCTACGAAGAATTGGAAGTAGACGAAGGTCTGGATGTAAAGCATCTGTAAAATAACACATTCTTATATTTGTATTTAAAATATTAAAAATACTAAAACGACGCAATGTACCGTAAACCTAGGGCCGTCAACAATTTGTAGGCCAATAACTGTAAAAATACAAGTTTAATCAACTCTGATAAAAGACTATATCGTGAGAAAAATAGCCTTCAATAGATTTGCAGTTTGTATCCCCGACAGACACTTGCAACTTTTCCAGGATTTATTGAGTAAATTAGCTATATAAATTCTGAATTCCGTAATAGACAAGACGTTTAGCTATAAGCTATTTAGAGGGTTTGTGTTGCGTTTCCAAGATTAATATGTATATATATACATTCTATATTTATAGGTATTTTGATACAGATATCATAATATATTTGACAATATTTAGACATATTGTAGGCCAAGAGTTTTCCGTTATTCAATCGGGTAAGGCATGTGAAACGTATAATTTATGTCTCGTTTAAAATGCAACGTATGTAACAAATAGCATTTCAAATACTAAAAATGCGTTTATTTTGTTTTGGAATTTGTTTGGCTTATTTTTTTACGTGAAAATCTGTAAACAAGCATTTAGTAATTACAAGTGGGCATTACCATTTGCAACAAACCTTAATTGTTTTAATAACAATTGCCTCGCAATAGAAATTGGTGTATTGTTATATTAGCTTATAGCATATTAAGGATTAATTTTGAATTAATCCTTGTGCTTGGAACCCAAGGCTTAAAAATAGTTATAAACATTAATAATTTTATTAACTCAACTTGATCATACCACATTCTCCATCCTTAAAATAAGAAATGTGATGTATATAAGAGCTTGAACGAATGACATCTGAAGCACAAGATACCGCATCCAGTTAAGGTACCGTCTGAAAACAATACGTTGCTTTTAGTTACCTATGTTTTTTTTTTTTTTTTTTTTATGTTATGAGAGTAGTGAACGAGCTGGCAGCAGTCACGAGTGACCGCTGCCGCCCATGGACATCG
>DWEM01000987.1:0-15896 GCA_018245935.1 Agara belti belti
GAAAATTATATGCGTTATAATTTAATAATTGATTTAATGAAGTACGGTCGATTTTCGACCGCTAGGCGACCACTAGTAATAATAATAATAACTGGGGACAATTCCACACGCGGCTATCCGATTCCAAATTAGGCCATTGAATGCCTGCGTTATGGTAATCGGGTAACCGATAAACATACATATGTATACATACATGCGATATAATACTTATATAGATATTTTCATTACGAACAGACTCGGAACGAACAAATATGCTCATTGCACAAATGCTTGTCCTCGGTGGAAATCGAAGCCACGACCTCTGGTTTTGCAGTCTCTAACCACTCGACCACGAGGCCAGTCAAATATAGATCACTTCAAATCTTAAAAATGCCGGTATGCTGTTGCCGTTTTCCAGGGGCTCGGTCAGTTTGTGTTGTGATTGATCGATCGATCGATTGATTGATTGCCGCAGGAGATGTCCCAGGTGGAGGGGTGCGGGCTGAGCGGCGCGTCGGACGACGAGGACGAGTGCGCGTCGTCGCCGGCCGGCTCCGCCTACGAGGACGCGGACGCGGGCAAGGCGCTCAGCGACGAGGTCACCAAGCAGCTGGCCGCCGCCGGTAACAGTACCTGACTCCTCTCGCTGGACATTTTCCAAGTTAATCGAAATGAAGTCTTTCATCGCTAGAACAGTTAAAATCGACCAACGCTGCTCAATTCCACGGCAGATTGGGAGATTTGGAATACAAAAAAACATCAGTTTACAAACGAATAGACAACCTTTAAATGAAAAACTATAAATATAGTTGTACCTTACATAATTACATCGATGTAACTGTTGACAAGTTCGACATACTAAATATAAACGATGTGTGTCGTTGTTACGTTCAACGGATGGCGCTTCTATTACCGCAAAGAACTTATTAAGTGCAGTGTTTTCTTTTAGTTCCAACAGATGGCGGTGTTCATGACTGGGCTCAATGAAATATGCATTAGGGCCCGGTATCCTTTTAATAATAAATCGATCAATTAAAAACAAAAGCTTTAACCTACAACGTTGTCAACATTTCAAATAAAACCGCCAATAAATTTCGGAGATTTGCGATTGCGAACAAAGGAACTTGAGATATTCGTGTAGATATAAAGAAATATAGATGAGGGTAATTCGTAAGACGGTGAATAAGTACTGGCATTCTTAGGTCCTGTAGGCATGGCCGCAGCCGCAGCCATCGCCTCGTCAAAGAAACGCAAGCGACCGCACTCGTTCGAGACCAATCCGTCCGTGAGGAAGCGCCATCAGAACAGATTGCTCAGGAAGCTCAGGGTATGATCCTTTACATATTTTGTTATGACAAGCACCGGTCACGGTTGGCCGCTTCTCCAGCAATAGGACTGATGGTGGCCAGATAATATTGTGTGTTAATGAAACTATTAAATAGTGTTCAATGATTATGGGATTGGAGGAAAACGATAAAATAGTATTCAGTTTTCATGCTGTCTGAGGTTGATTATGGACACATTGCTTCTTTTTAACCGAGAGTCTCGGTCTGAGACTGCCGGCTTAAGTATTTGTACGAACGGCAATGGCACCTTTCAGAAGGTAATTATATTACATCTACATACTTCTAACTATTTCATTCATATTTAGTGATATTTTGAATGTGTAATTATATTAAATGGATTATTGCTCAACATGATTAAAATGAATTCGTTAAGCTCGTTGCCTAAGCCTATGCGGCAGTTTATATATGGATTATTTTAATGACTGGATTTTGGTAAAACTTCTGTTTTACTGTAAATAGCACAGCGTGTTTCAAGCTCTATAATGTTATAACCGCTAACGTAACATCGGTGTGCGGTGCGGTGGCAGCAAACGATCGAGGAGTTCGCGACGCGCGTGGGGCAGCAGGCCGTGGTGCTGGTGGCCACGCCGGGCAAGCCCAACACCTCGTACCGCGTGTTCGGCGCCAAGCCGCTGGAGGACGTGGTGCGCAACCTGCGCTGCATGATCATGGAGGAGCTGGAGAACGCGCTGGCGCAGCAGGTACACCCCCACCACCTGCATCCCGCCGCCTTCAGCGGGAATTGTTTTCTAATCTTTCGCTGTCCAATCCTTTTTTCCATTATTTCTGTAAACGAACAATACAGGAACAATGAGAATATATAACGTAGACAAGGGCATTATGCCTATTGAAATTTTTTGTAGTGTGCCCCTACTGTCCCCATTGTCCCTACTGGACCACTTGTGATTACAAAACCTTTAATTTGTTCATACCTGTCGGGTTCCGGTGGATATATACCCTGTCCACTAAACTGTAACTCGTCGGTTTAAATGTGGGATATCAAATACATTGACACGTACAAGTCGCAAGGGCCCCGTGCTTGGCTTCCAGCGTGCGTTACGGGCACCCCCTTGTTGTGCAGCATATATTGTAAAAAAAATACCATCAAGCCAGGTTCCTAAAGGGCTAAACATTGTTGTTATATGCAATATTCATATGTTGAACCACAATTGGAACGTATATGACATACAGTACATTGAACGAACTGTTGCAACGTTGTTCGAACGTGAGTCGCGTTCGATAACTGCGCTATAACCTTCAATTTAACCGATAATCCGTCGATGTGCCGGCGCTGTTGCTGGCTAGTTTTCAATTCGATACCGGCATTACATGTATACGAAAGGAATCCTAGAGGATGTGTTGAATAGTGAAGGCTGAATCTGCTCAGTGGCCGACAGTCGGTGTGTCGCGCGATCGATGCGCGTTAAGATCGGTGCGCAAAGCGCTCGGTAAAGTAGCGAGCGAGCCCTCGCGTCCGCCGCGGGCGGGGCGGGGCCGCGCGCTCTCGCGGGAGACGGCTAAGGGGTCAGTTCGGGCTGGGCGGCTGCCCGCAGGCGCCGGCGCCGCCGCAGGAGGACCCGTCGCTGTTCGAGCTGCCGCCGCTCATCATCGACGGCATCCCCACGCCCGTGGAGAAGATGACGCAGGCGCAGCTGCGCGCCTTCATCCCGCTCATGCTCAAGTACTCCATGGGTCGGTACTGCACGCTCATCTGCACGCTCATCTACACGCATGCGCTCACCGTGACGCTCTGGCTCCTTTACCGTTACCGACAGTAACATTAGACAGAGTTTTATACATATGAAGCGATAAAACGTACAGTTTGTATATTTGTACATAGAATGCATAAATTGGTTATTTCAATACAACATTTGAAGCCGATCCAGTCCTATCTTCAATACTGTGCTCGCTGCAGAAGCATCACAGTTACACATATCTGCCGCTCAGTATTAACTAATACTTTGGTGTGTATCTATATGAGAAAAGCTTAAACACTGCCAACTTAATCCTCGTAAATGTTGCTCCTATATGGCACTCTATCCCAATTTACAACAGATCATAGACATAAATGTTATTACTGGGTGGTCTACTTGCAGATTTGCTGCAATTAATAATAATATAATTGGAACTTAAACACATGTATATCAGTCACGCTTTCTCATAGCGATCCACTGGACTCGAGCCAGTCATATCTCTATCGACTTTCCTCATACATTAGATCTTTAAAATGTACATAAACGATAAAAGTGTGTCCATAACGCGCGCAGTTCGCGGCAAGCCAGGCTGGGGCCGCGAGTCCACGCGGCCGCCGTGGTGGCCCAAGGACCTACCGTGGGCCAACGTGCGGATGGACGCACGCACGGAAGACGAGAAACAAAAGGTAATGTATCGAAATAATAAGTTTATATCAATGTTAGTACCCAAAAATACACTATTTATTTTATCAGTCTGAACAGACTATTTTCTACACACTGATAATAAAAGTTATTAAAAAATATCTAAATCAAATATACGTATGTTAACTATAATCAATTTTATTTCTTGATTTTGTACGCCGTAAAAGACAATATAAACATAATTCTGCAAGATCTTTAAACGTACTTATATTGTTGCAAACCGACGCCTCCGTCTTCGTCGCTCGATTACGATGTAAATAAAGCGCGAGGTGCGCGCGGCCCGCAGATGTCGTGGACGCACGCGCTGCGGCAGATCGTCATCAACTGCTACAAGTACCACGGCCGAGAGGACCTGCTGCCCGCCTTCACCGACGAGGACGACAAGGGGCCGCCCACGCAGCCCGTGAGTGCACCCCCTCCCCTCCCCCCTCACACACACACAGACGCACGCACACACAAACACTGCGATCTAGACTTGTGCACTGCAAAACGATCCCACTCGAGTACAGCCGTAACATTGCTGCTAGTGTACATCCACATGGAAATATTGACAGCACAGATCTACTTAACAAAATAAATAAACAGACAACTTTACACTTTATCATAGACCCTAAATCGACTTGTATGTTTAATATGTTTGTTATACAATTTTTCAAATGTAAAATATACTTAGAAGGTGTTATTTTGAAAATGTCTAAATTTTCTCTTCTGTTCTTATGCTTTCGTCTCTTGGAATGCCGCTCGCCGGATCTGGTAACACGCGGAATCGATACTACGCTATTCGTTATCGCAATGAAAAAACAATCACGTTTGTGATCGCTAACGATTATCCCGACACACCGTTCTCCGACACTCGTTCCGTCACTTTGGGCCCATCGCGTGTCGGAGCCGC
Organism: Agara belti belti; assembly: GCA_018245935.1. Lineage (NCBI taxonomy): Eukaryota > Metazoa > Arthropoda > Insecta > Lepidoptera > Hesperiidae > Agara > Agara belti. The sequence continues at coordinate 4,614 of DWEM01000987.1, forward strand.
GCGCAGATCTCGGCGTGCATGCCGGCGGGCAGCTCCAGCGCGCGCTCGGAGGGCGGCGCGTCCTCCTCCGCCATGGCCTCGCCGCCCGTCTGCATCGACCAGATGACGCTCGCCGACGTCGATGTGCGCACGCCTTTACTACACCTTACACTCACGACACCCATTGTTCTAATCCCCCTATTCGTCCTCACCCATTCTATACTCGATATAATGATATTTTCGTTGTGTGCGTTTAAGCATTTACGTTCGTCGGCGTAGCGATATCTCAATGAAGCTGTAAGTCAATTTTACGAACGGCTCATCGCGTATAGCAATTTTAGTTGCGTACGATTCGGTGGGTGGTTTTCGCCGGCGCGCCCTCGCGTGCGTCCCGCGGAGGCGTGCGGTGGCCGGCGGTCGGCGGTCGGTAACCCGGTAGGTAGCGCGAGTGTGTGTGTGCCAGATGGCGTCGTACGCGCCCGCCGTGCTGCAGACCATCACGAACCCGGACGGCTCGGTGTCGCTCATCCAGGTGGACCCCAACAGCCCCATCATCACGCTGCCCGACGGCACCACGGCGCAAGTGGTTAGTATGGTAATTATTATTTATTATATTATTATATATACATAACCACACGCACACACCACACGCTCACACGCCGTTCGACACCCGGACCCGTCCGAAGATTCGTTTCCGAATTAAAATTGAATGGAAACAATTTGCGACCGAGTAGAATTCCAAAATTTTTGAAATCCTTCCATATTTAAATTGCAAATAGTTCATATTTGATATCTGTTATTCACTTAATCAGAAGCAAACGTTACTGGTCACAGATGCATAACTAATTATTATCTTACTAAATGGGAACTCGTCCCGTCCTAGTCGCCGCTCATTGGGCATTTTAGTATGGAATGCAATAATGTCAGCACAGCTGCGCTTACAGCATATTTCAATAATGTACAACGGTAATAACCTAATAACGTGCTACGTCGCAATTCAGCTAGATTACAGTGAGATTATTAATTTATTGAAACGGAGGTCGCAAACGGGTGTCAGTTCCGTTACGATCAATGAACACTTACATTAGTGGGAGCGGTGTGGGCGATGATTACTGACGGGGCGGTGCGGTTTGGCGCAGATCCACAGCGGCGAGGGCAGCGTGCCGACCATGGACGGCGACGGCACCGTGGCCGTGGACCTGAACGCCGTGGCCGAGGCCACGCTCAACCACGACGGCCAGATCATCCTCACCGGCGAGGACGGACACGGTGATCGCCGTTATTTTTATATTTTCTCTCTTACCCTGCTATTGGTCTATCGCTGGACACGCTGGCCACGTGCGGTTTGGCAGAACACGCGCAGCTCGGAAACTATACACTCTTATAACATCTAAGGCGTGCAGGCTCCCTCGCAAAAGATGGCGAAGACATCGTTTTTATTAACCATTTAGTGTCACTAAAAAAAACAAAATATGTATACATAAATAATGGCAACTCGCCGTGCTCTCCCTTTTACTATAATACCTACTAGATTTAACATAGTATGTAGCTATGTAACAATCACGGTGCCGTATTAAACGCGCGTACGTGTCGCACATTGCAGGGTACCCGGTGTCGGTGTCGGGCGTGATCACGGTGCCGGTGTCGGCCAGCGTGTACCAGTCCATGGTGGCCACCATGCAGCACCACGACGGCGTGTGCGTGGCGCCGCTCGTGCAGGTGGCCGCACTCGCCGCCTCACGCGCCTCACGCGCCCCACTCGCCTCACTCGCCTCACTCTCCCCACTCGCCCCGCTCGCCCCACTCGCCCCACTCGCCCCGCACGAGCCGCGCGCCCGGTCCCTCCGCTCGCTGCAATCGTTCACCGCGCGCACTCTCACCACCGTTAAGATCGAAATTGATTAGCCTCCGTCCACACCGCTCGTGTCCGTTCTGGCCGTCACCTTTTGCGGAGTGGCTTCGACACGCAAAGACCGGTTGAAAGATGTTCAAGTCAAAAACTTTGACCGAATCTATACAATTCGTTCGCACGCTTATCGATAGATTCATCGAACCTTTCGCTTTATCTCTTTCCCGTGACACGAACACGAATGTCCACCTCGTCGCGTTCTACGAACGTTTCTCTCGCGTATGTGGTGCGATTCACTCTAAAAGCGCGCTAATACTTTAATATAGAATTAATATATATATAGCCTAGGATTGTTGCAAATTAAATACCAAAAGTTCATTACGAAACTAGTCAAAACTAAAGAATTAACCATTATATCGTAATGTGTAGGTCTACATGACATTTATTTTACTATTGAAAATAGATCAGTATGTTAAATTATTATTGAAAATATTATTTTATTTTAGATTTATGACAAACGCGTCGCGTGCTAGAAAACTTGTCAATAGAGATATTTATTTAATGTTCTATTAGAATGCCCGTCGAGCACGGAGTAGTCCCAGAATATAATTCAGAGGAGTCAGTCCAAAACGTAAACTAGATACGAAGAAGATGCTACTGATGTTGCCTTTAAAATAATCAGTGGTTAGTGGAATTTTCAGAAAATTGTCTTACACACTGACTTAGGAGTCTGCCCCATCCAGTATACGACCCTATAGGTTATGCCACGTGCACGTACCTCGCACTAATATAAATAATAATAATCCGTGCCATTATACATTATATACACATTTTATTATAACTATAATAATATAATATAATAATTCTATCAATTGTGATATTTTTGTATGAACACAGTGAGTCCAAAATAACTTTATTTGTACGTCTAGATCTCTATGAAACCCGTTATGTAGTTTATTTTAGCTTATTAGCATAATAATTGTTTATTACATCATCGTATTTGCCAAGTTCAGAAAGTTTAGTATGTATTCATATTTATTTCATTTATTGTTGCCGTTATATATGTATAACATTTAGCAATACATGAATATATTGCGGCAATAATTTGTTACCGAAATATGTTGATACGAGTTTCTTGTGTGATACCAATTTGTGGATTGAGATGTGTTGTTTTTTTTTTAGATAACTTTTTTAATTCGGCAAATACTGAAACGGCTATGATTAATAAGCATGCTCGTTGAGTTTAAGAGTGTTATAATTATTTTTTAAATATATTTTTTATTGCGTAGTTCTGTACTGCCGAGCCGGGTTTACATTGCGATACACGTTGCTGGAAAACAATCTTTTTTGTTTCAATTTTGTTAAGTTGTTTATCGGCAGAAATGGACACTGCTCTGGACGCTAGCCAGTGTCATATCAAAAGTAAAAACGTAACAATAGAACTTCAGTTTTAATATGACACTATATTCGCATTTGCTAGTGTCGTTCAGAACCGTTGCTTTATTTATTTATTTATTTAAGGATACCCAACAAAGATAAAACAATTTGAAAGCTTAGGATAGTTTTTATATTTTGTATTAAAATTATTTGTGTACAAATAATGATAGGGTGCCACAACACGTGCAAGGTTAGGTTCTTGTAACTATACAAGAACCTAATAAAACATTTTTTTTTTTAATTTAATCGAATAAGCACAAAGTACTCTGGCATAACCAGAGATCTCATTCTATTAAATGTTGCAATTTAAAAAAAGAACAGATAGTTATTGCCAGTATTCCATTGTATGTGATGTAAGCCCGGCGTGATGAGTCATTGGCCGCGATGTGTGTTGCCGGTGTCGTTTTGACACATGCTTCAAATGTATTATCGCATCGTAAGAACGCGTTCTTGTCGCTGTGTCCTGTTCCGGCTCAATGTATCTCTCACTGACAACGATATCGATACGAGGCCGGGACTCGAAACGAAATAAAAGATAGTTTTCATTAAAAAGGCGCAACTCGTCGGCGACTCCTCTCGCGGTACCGATTCCGTGTCCATCGGTCCCCGGTCTAGGCATTGAATGATGTTTATATTAAAAACAGTCGGATTGTAATCAGTGATTCACCAACGATTACGCCTTCTTACCGTATAACACCCGTTGACCTGTATAAAGTTTGATTTTTAAATTATTTTTTGTTTGTTATACGAATGCTTGTATTTTATGTTGTCGCTTGTGTTTGTTGTTGCATAGATAGAACCTTTTGTGCGAAGCCCGGAGTGCACGGTCGTTATTTATTTTTGTTATCTGTTATCGCTGAAAATACGCTAAAGGGGTTTAATACCCCCCACTGAGGTGCTACGAATATCTTTTTAAAGCAAATTAGGAAATTAAATTTTATATCTTTTCATTTATTTTAGATTTTAATTTGCAATTTAATAATGTACAATTTAATGTAACTTTTACATAATTACATTTGAACTACTATAATTTATAGTATCATTTGTAAATGCCGTTTGTATATCTGTGAGCACTGTATACGGTCATTGAATGTTTTGTCTTCTTCTGTTATATTAAAAGTCTTGAGAAGAAACAGTGCGGAAGATATAATATCCAAAGCCCCGCTTCGTTTAGTGTCTATGAATAGGAAAGGTAAATTTTACAGTAATTGCTGGGCGAATAAAAATACAGATAAACATATAGACTGGGTCTTCTCTGCAACGAGATATTAAAAGTCATAGATTTTTTTTATACCATCGGCGCACAGTATACAAGTAGTATAATTGACTGTTATGGGGTGTGCAATAAATTAGTTGCGAAAGATAAATCTAGTAAATGTAACTCGTCGATTCCAGATCGTTTAGACGATCTCGGGATCACGTAAAGAGCACTAAAGACTGCCTAACTACCTTCATTGTATGTTACAGAACGCCGTATGTAAGATACGTCGCCAGTGTAAACGAGACGCAATTATGAATTTTGTTTCTGTTGACTGCGTAGATTATTTTTTTTGTTTTTTATTAGACGAACGTTTTGTCGCGTTGTGTTCGTTGTACCTCGGGGAGTTGCATGTTATCGTTTGAATTGTTTTTGACCGACTTCAAACATCGGAATGTCACGGACGGTTATACAATTTCGTTCGTTTTCAACCTCGTCAATAATCCCACTGCCGGACAATGGTCTCCTCTCATAGTGAGCGGGGCAATATCTTATCGCACTGGTGCGGCTTAGAAGACATATATTTTATAACATACTATCATAATCTACCTGGTCATGGAGAAGGAAGCGATCGGGGGCGATTGTCGTGGCAATCGATTGGCTGTTACGGTTTCATATTGAGCATTCGAAATTGTTACTTAAACATATTCAAAACTGACATAAAACTCCCCAAGCGTAGTTGCAAGGGTACGCTAGTTGCGTGCCACCACGAATAAACACCGGTGTGTGTCGTTGAGTTTGTCGTTTTATTTCCGTTTTGTGTCGCTACCGCTTGCACCGCACCCGTCGGCGTCTTTCAGTGTTACCAGCATGCCCAGGTGTGTATGTTTTTTTTTTAGTATATATTTTATTTTCGCTCGCCGATAGATTCATCCCGTCCCTCGTTCGTTGCGGTATGGCTCACTCTCGTAGACGATGTCGCTGTACTGTAGCATTTAGAATGTAGAGTTTTGTCAGGTCGACCCGTGAGGTGACCCGGCACACGACTGCTCAGATTATTTTTTCAAGGTGTCGACGGTCGTGCGTATGAATACGTAATACCTGCACGACGGCGACTACCTTATATTGTTTAAAACCTGACGTCCCGTGCGCACCGCACGGTGCCGATGGACGCGAGGCCGCTCGTGCGGGCGTGCGGGCCACGTGGGCGCGGCCAAGTGGCGCTGAGCGTGTGCGACGCGCAGGTGGCGCAGAACGGGGAGGCGCTGGAGGCCATCTCCATGAGCGGCGGCGTGGCGCAGGTCATGCTGCAGGGCGCCGAGCCGCAGATGCTGCAGGTGCTCAGCCTCAAGGACGCCACGGTGCTCACCAAGCACATGGTACGTCGACCCCCGCTTCCCCGTCGATTATATCGCCAAATGTAAAATGAGTGTTAAACAAATATCGACAATAGTACAATCCCTTGAAACAGTTAAAAAATATCTAAAAATGTGTAACATTAACGTATGTCCCGAATTAACCTTTTACGCTGCAACGGCGCCTCACGCGATGTGGGGTCAGACGTATGCAACGCACGTAACGCGCACTGGACCTTCGTCTTCGTTAAAAAGCTTCCAGATTAGACCTCTCATTTATTTACTCGATTCACACGAGCGACTGTAAAACTAGATGTCGCATGCCGTGTGCACCAGGTGAAGTCGGAGCGCGAGGCGGTGGTGGCGGACTCCTAGCTGGTGCAGGGCGCCGCGCCGCTCGCGCAGTACGCGCCCGACGCCGCCTACGCCTCCATCACGCTGCAGCGGCCCGCCTCGCCGCCGCCCCCGCCGCCCGCGCCGTACCGGGAGCCCGGCGCGCCCTCGCCCCCGCCGCCCTCCCCGCCGCCCTCCCCGCCGCCCTCGCCGCCGCCCGGCGAGTAGCCGCGCCGCGCTCGCGAGTGCGGACACTTCCAAACACGGACCAAAACATTGCACCGACGGGCTCGCGGACCTTAGGAAACGTCTTCATGTACACACTTGTACGTTGTTTCTTTATGGTTATCCTCGAAATAGCATCGCTGCAAATTCGTACAGCCCCTCGTTCCCCGTCGGCCGCCGAGGCTCGCCTTCTCCTTTATGAATCGATCGGCGAGCGATTCGATTTGGAATCGGACAGTGTTAGCGAATGGACGAGCTCCGGGAGAACGGTGAGATTTAATACGTATTGTGATTGTTATTCATTAAATTAAATTAAATTATCCGCGAAGCTGTTGAATCGTTGACGCGGTCGGTGATCGTTCGTCGAACGACTCGAAGCGGATAGGAGTGAATGTATTAAAACGTAAATAAGCTATTTATTTATTAATGTTTAAAAGTCAAATGTGACTACGAAGGGTCCGAATTTTGTAAATAACACCCCTCTCCTTCGCCGCCGCCGGCACTTAGGCGTTTGTGCAATATTTCATTTTATTTATTTAAAACTATTAGTATTTATTTTTATATTATGCCAAAGATACTAATATATTGTTGCGCGGAACGATTGTAAATATATTGGCGTTAAACGAGATGTGTATTTTAGTATGTAATAGTACAATTGTAGGTGTAGTCGTTTTTACTTGTAAATATTTTAAGCTTGAATCCTCACACGCGGGTGATCCGCGGGTCATCGAACTTTGTACGACTACCCGCACAGTTCCGTTATTTGTGCAACTACCCGCAATTGAAAGCAAATCCTGTGTCCGTAATGTTATCATTACATTGTGTTCGGTTTGCGCCAATATTATAACAATCGAGCTCTCGTTTGTCGGTACTTAAAAAGCAATATTTAATACGTAAAAAAGTATCTAGTCTATCGACTTTGTCATGTAACTCGAGAGAATAGATATTTTGAAACAGAGAATGGAACATCATATCGTAGATATGTGAGCGTTCGCGACCTATCTGTAAAACATACATTCCCTTAGTAATATTTTTATTAAGTTATCTGTTAAGTGTACGTACGTATTGTTAACGGTTTAATTTATTTTGTATAAAGTTAAACTATCGTTTTAATAACTAGTCCCGATTCTAGTCCTGTCTAATTAGCTAATCGTTCTAGTCTGCGAGGGCGTGCCTGCGCGTGCGTGAGAGTGTGATCGACGATTTAAATCTTAACGAACTTTTCTGTCATTTAAAATTGTAACAAAATTTATCTAGTTGAATTAAATTGAACGTATCTAATAATTATAGTCCAGTGCATATTCGATTACTAGTCGAGAGTATCCTAACGCAGGGTTAACTATTGTAATGTAAACGTTGTTTAAAAACTTTTTCACATAGGGTCTAACCGAGTAAGCCTCAAATGGAACGCGATGCGTCCCGACGCGGCGGTCGGTTAGATCGAGAACGTCAAGTTGTACGCTCCACGTTAAACGTTAAGGATAAATTAATTAATTAATTATTATATTTATTATAGTTGAGCTTAGCGAATAAGTAGTTGTCATAGAAGAGTACAAATATTTCATATTGTAACGTATTCTTTTAGGTAGAGCTCTTTACGGATCCGCAGATGCATGTTGCATGTTATTTTTTCATGAGACGCGATCGGCACCGACACGATTGTAGAAGAATCTCGAAAGTTCTAGAACGGAACGGATCGAAACAACATTATGCGCCAAACATACAAGTTTTAACTGAAACCAAACAATTTAGTAAGAAAAACCAATAGTCTGAAATTTTAATGTAGTTATTACCGATGTCGATGAGGCCGTAACTTGCTGTGATCTTGACCGAACGTAACGTACCAAAAACTATTAAATATGTATTACGAGAAATCTACCTTTCTGACCGGCGTTACCGCCATCTTTATTTTGTTATACGAAAAGACAGTAACGAATAGTATTATTTATTGTTTATTATTTTTTTGTTGTTTTGTGTTTTTTCATGTTTTATTTGAGCATAATTATTACGTTTCGTTTATTTTTATTTCGATCGTGTATGATTGAGTTTCATCTTTACGTACAGAATGGATAATGCACAATTTTGTTGTTAAGTCAATAACTTGTGGTTGTAAATAATTGTATGACTGTGTGTAAAATTGCAATCATTAAAGTATTTACATATATATATAGACCTTATTTTACTTTTTACCTTATCACGATAAGTTGAGAGCCCAACTTAGGTCGTCAGTGATCTACCTTTCTTTATAGTACGGATGTCATGTAGCAACGCAATCGGAAAGTATTGGAATTTTAGTGCTCCTATTTTTTTATCTGAAGAGAGTAGCAGCATACGAGCAGCCGCTTAGCTTGGCTCGTTTGCGGTATGCCGCTTATGGACATGAATCGCCAATCTTAATGGGAATGTAACAATGGGGCTGTTAGTGTAAAGTTCACTTACTTGTAGGTGATAATAACAATTGGTTGGTAATTATTTTCCAGTAACACTCAATATAGATTCTATTAGAGGTTGGTCTAACATGTGTTGCTACTCTTAAGAACGGACATTGTCGCCTCTAGGGTAGACCATAAAAATAGACATAGACCAGCATTCGTACACCTTTAAACCAAAACGCAAATTTGACTCCCTTGAGAACAAATATGTTCTAATAATATATTATGGTGTAACAAGAGTTGTGTTTGTAATGTGTAAGGCTCTGTTGCAATTGTATATAAATGAAACGCAAAGTATACGATTCTAATGTTTTATACATTAGAGAAGCTGGTCGATTTTAACAGTTGCAACTAGAATAGTTCTCTTGAAGTGTTAGCTTCACACAATTTGATAAAATAAAAGTCGACAACAAAACTATTATACAAATTTTTCTACAGCTTAAACTGATAACTCACAGATGCCTTACATCTCATAAACATTCTCTAAAGCTAATTCTGGCTTGTCATAACCCAGTTCCTCTGGTGTGTCTATTCCGAGTTCGGTCAACGTTGGCTTGATTTCCTGGATGATGTATGGGTAGATCTCGGTAACCTTGGGCCCGCACTTATTTTTACACGCCTCGAGGAACCTAACAGCGAGAGCATAGTCATTGACTCTCCTGCATGCGTGCAGGGCTGCTTTGATGATGGACGGGTCGGGTATCAAGTCCATGCCACATAGGTCGTTCATCCCCTTGCGGATTTCCCAGCCGTCAATGTCTTTTCGGTTGAAGAATGCTTCATATCTGAAATGAAAATACAATTTACGTCACTATTATATATTTTATGAACTGAAATAAGAGTTAATATAAAATTGTAAGTAAATTTCCAGGAATTTTGTGATTTTTTAAACAGTGAAACGGGCATTTAAATCCTACCCTTACAATATGTAGCATTCATTGGTATTATGATTAATGTTCAATTTACTACGCAACATATCTTATAAAGATTGGCCAGTTGCTCCCATCAATTACAATAATGTAACTACATTGAGACATCATAATATATCGTCCTGATCACAAAATCTTAAAATACACTGAAATACTAATTCAGCATACAAGAGAGATTAATTACTGGCCAACACACCTGCAGGAAATTCAAATATTTGTTACGTTTATATTTTTATATTTCTTGAAGAATACTGGCCACCTGAGAAGACTGGCTGGACATTAATGCGGGAGGTTTTTTTGATTAGAAGAAAAAGAGTGAAAAAGCAAGAGACGAGCATTCTGGTGTAAAAACTGGTAGAGAAAAGTAGATTTATAAAATGTTGACAAGAAATAAAGTTGTTCTGTAAATTAATTTGTTATTTGCTTTGAAAATTGACACATCCTCCTCAGCGATTTTACACTACAGATTTTCATAGGCTCCGGTCTTAACATACTTCTTTGGAATATTCTATCTTCATCTAATTTTCAGCGATCCTATTTTAATCCCACAGCTGGACAAGGCTCTCGCACTTTTTGTAAAGCCTTTCGTGAAAACTATTTTAATATTAACCAGAAAATGTATATCGATATAAGGTGTCGTTAATACTCATGATTACATCTGTAGTCTAGTTACGATCAAATTAGTTCTGATAACTATCAAACCATCATTCATTTCAGAGTATCTAGTCACCTTAAAGCAATAGTTTAAAAAATACTGCAATCGAATTGAATTCTACACAGAGTTTGTTACCGAATGTTAAACGATCGAAAAGATCATCAATGAAACTGACTTTTTAATTATATTACCCCGTATCACTTGTAACTTAGACCATGAACCAATTCCATGGCCAGTATTTGTCAAATTATTGTGACGCGCAAACATTTACGAAACGTCGCCGCAAAAAGCCTCCGGACGTTTTGTGTGTACTTTGATTACTGATTGTTCATGTAGTCTCCAATTCGTTATCTTAACTATAGTTATGTGATAAAAATAATGAATTTGCTGCATGTTAATTCGATTGATTTCTAAATTCATTTTCCTTATTATTGTAACAATTTTCGTGTTGTATTTGAGAAGAATTTGCCTACGAGTATACTCGTATGTGTACATTCAATCGATTAACACAATAACCAATTGAATTACTTATATTGACAGGGAATGGCAATTAAAAATTAAGATAAGTCCTTTTAATTGTTTCATTTTAATTTGTTAGACTTAGGCAAATATTTTCTGTACATATTTTAGTATGAGAATTCAGTTGGCCCTATGCTAGGGTACTGTTCTAATATGGTGCAGAAAGAGACCGCCGAGCGTGTGCGGGAGGCAGATCCTGCTGCCCACCAACTCCGCCGAAAGAGGTTCGGGGGCGGTCGGCTGGCCCATAACCGCCGACTGCCCCCGTAACAGAACACTGGGCGCCGGATGGGGGTTCCGGCGTCTGTCCCTGTTTGGAGAACGTGACGGGTTGTGTGCCGCCCGTTACGTGCAGATATGAATACAATTGAC
>DWEM01000988.1:0-15889 GCA_018245935.1 Agara belti belti
TAGCCTATATTGATCAGTGATAATGTAGCATTCAAATGGTGAAAGAATTTTTGAAATCGGTTCAGTAGTTTTTGAGCGTATTCGTTACATACACACACACACACACAAATCTTTCCTCTTTATAATATTAGTATAGATATAGATATAGATGAAACGGACATAAAAATAGCATTCATTTAAAATTAACGGTCTTATTTTTATTCGGTATTCTACCACTAAATTTTTCAAGTGGTAATTGCAAATCATATTTAATTATTACAGTATTAATCAATTTCATTGAAATGCCGAGTAAACATATCCTTAGCCTTTTAACAGGTGTTTTCAAATGTTCTGCTTTGACATTCGTTAACAATATACAAATTTGAAGTTATGAAAAATCAAGGTTTAGTGAGGCTGATATTATCATAAAATACGAACTTTTCAGAGAACATTTTTAATAAATTCTAACATAAAATTCCATTATAAGGTGAGTTAGCTCAGTGATTTAATATAAAGTTAATTAGGTCCATGTAATGCACAGCGGCTTAATAAAGTATGCGAGTCACGAGGGAAGCTACAATAAGGTGAATGCGAACCATAGAATATGTACCTAACGAATGAGAACTTTAAGTGTCTAAAATCTGTGTATTGTATTTAATGGTGCATTTTTTGTAGCCGAGATTACCATTGAAGGTCCGTTGGTAATTTACAATGTCTTTGAGAAAAATCTTTTGTTACACTTTTCACGTTTTTCTCTTACTATACGAGTATATTCACTATTAAAAGGAGCCTGTTAAACATTGACACCTCGTAGACTGACTGTACGCATGTTTTCTACGTATGAATAGAAATGAAGTTTCAATGTTGTGTGTTAGAATTGTTTAATAGGATGTTATCTTGTAATTGATCGAAAGACGGGATATTAACTTAGAAAACAAATACTTATAGTTTTCTTATTAAACAACTATAAGAATAACATGATATTGAAAATGTAGCACTTTAAAGATAAATATTTTGCCACCACATTTGTGTTCATTTAGCGAGTCATCTACATTTTAGTATTGCGCGTATTGAGGAATTTATTGAGGCATTTAGGTATATTTGTTTAAGTTATTGCTCAGGATGGTAGTACACTGTGAATTTCAATAACATAATTTTCATATTCATGAACTGTCGTGGGCTAATTCAATAAAAATGAAGTTTATTTAAATATTTATTCGCTTAAACGTGTTTAAAACTTAAAACTTCAGTGTTCAGTTCTATTCTACGTTTCGTTAAAAAGGTTTTATTGAGCTAAACATTTTCATCATACTTCATACTTTGATCTAACATCTCGGAAAAAATTATAAACATATCCCTGAAATCTATGCTCTGGACTCTTTAATAGTCATTGTAATTGCCTTTCCTTAACGATTCTTAATTTCTCCGAATTCTGAATATCTTCTGAAGCCTGCAGGAATTGTATCTCTAATAAATGTATGTTGATTTTCATAAATAATTGTTATAATTTAATATATTTGCTTAAAATATACTACTCTATATTTATTTAATCTGTGCCGGAGCAGCGGGATCTAGTTGCTTTGGGTATTTCATGCTTTAAAGTCTGCATACTGCGGGCTGCAGTAAAGATACCCCTTACTTCCTATATGATAACTTTTCACTATTTTTATTCGGCATCGTACATATAAAGTATCCTTTTTCATTGTGCAAGTCGAGAATATCAATAGCAGGTATTTTAAAGCGGTGGAATTGTCTTTTTTTGGTTGAATTGAAGTGGTGTTGCTAAACGTAACGACTAGATCTACTACTGTATCAATTAAAGGCGAACTTTGGGCAGGTTACCTGGCACGAATAATTCAAACGAAGTCTTGGCGTAGAAATGGATCCGTTACTGATTCATAGAACCATATCAGTTCTTTTGATATTGGATAATGTATGGATGGACGTTTATCATACATTTAATTTTTATTTTATTTCGTTTTATTTCAATTCTTATTTTTTCTTAGTCTCGTGATTTGATGTAGCTTATTCCGCTGAATAAACGTTTTTTCTTTCTTCTTTCTGTCTTTCTTATTATATCCCTTCTTCGAAGCTTATTTTATGACCTTTTGTTCTATGAATAAGAGCAACAATAGTACAGTAAACTTTACATACATGATTATAACATTATATATCATATTATATGATACAAATTGGCAATAGGCTGCGTTTTCTTTAAGTTCCTCGTATACGCTTTTCATATAATATAACCATTAAGAGACCATTAACGGTCTAAGTAACCGGCGTGTGTAAAAATGTAACGTTAGGGCTAATGGTGCAATATTTTATGCCGTAAACTGAGACGTAACCTAACACGTACTTAGTCGAACTCAACGTGCGCGGGGACTCATGTGTACGTAATTTTATCATTCTAATGGATTTTAAAGATGTTTAAAATAATGATACATGACTCAGTTTTTACACGACATCGTTGATGCGTTATTTAACTTTTATGTAAAACGTGTTTAAATTTTTAATCCCGCTTTTATCGGCATGTAATACTGGGTATTACAAATATGTAGCTACTTACCAAATTTTTATTTTAGAGGTGACAAATATCAATCCTTTCAAAATTTTTGTTTCATTTTATCATTAATTACTTACGAATGTTTTTACCTTTACCTTTCCTGCAATTTCAATGAAATACTACAAGCTAACGTTAATGTGTGTACGCCTGCGTGTGTGTGCACGTATAGGTACCTACATATATACCCAAGGTATCCGTCAAACGGTAATTCTGTCGAAAAAGAACACAGGCTTCGTCGGAAGACGGCAAACATTGGGACTTGTTGCTCCGCGGTGAACACAATCTCGAAATATGCCCAACACTAATCTCTACGTGGAAATGTTTGCGAAGCGAACACTCTACTCTTTTCACGGTAATAATAAATTACAATGCTAACGCAAACACTGGCCAGAAGCATACCGAAAAATGTAAAGGCACTGTGGCTTATTAGGTGATTTAGGGCGAATGTTTACTTTATTAATAGAATTAAGGACATGGCGTTGATACCCTATGAAGATTACAGGAGTTTTTTTCGCTAAAAAGCGATCAAAACCGAGCTGTCTGTATTATAAATAAAAGAACGGACTATATGATTATTGTTATTAATTAACTGGACCTTAGTCAGTACGCATTTAATATCCATGTTTTATTGGATACCTTTTATGACTGTTTTTAGGTAGGCAATAACGACTAAATAAATATATGAAAGATGTTGAGCCGCAAGAGAAGCTGGGCTGTGTTTGTGCATTCTCGTGCCAAAGACGAAGCAGTGTTAAAAAAATATGAAAAAAAATGAAAAAGAGCGCCAAGAGTTTTCCTCCAGCTTTGAACTTATTTAAAATATTCGATATATTTGGTAAAAACACCAACATGTTTTACCGTCTTTTATTAATATGCAATTTATTATAATGCAACAAATAATTATGGTAATTTAATAAAATCTGCAGGACTTTGTACTGTTTTTTTTATGAAATCATACATAACTTAATAATAGTTACCTAACTAAAATCAATCCAATCATATTTCAATAAACAATTGTACAGCTTGTCAAAATTCTAATAATGGAAATCTCTAAATCAAAATTACGCCAATCAGAATCAAGTCTGCTCAAATGTTAAATTCTTGTAGTAGGAGCATTGTTTTGAAGTAATTAGGCCGAGGCTTTGCTTCGAGGCTAATCTTATCTTTGTCTGTTTAATCTTGACTATATTATTTTTGCCAAACGATTTGTTGCCATGAGAATTACGAAATTTGGATATCACAATATCGGGGATCGGATAATTCGCCGTCTGATTTTAATATTAAATCATTTCTTGCGATAACCATCGTTAATAACATATCACCAAAGATTCTTTTTGCTTCAATAAAATGATACATAATATTAAATATATTTATGTTAAAAAGTTTACATATATTCTAATGATAATGCCCTTTTTTGATATAAAAAGTATACGAAGAAGTGTATAGCAATATGAAAAGTACACGAGTATAATTCCCTTGTTTACTCAAAAAGGTAGCAGCCTCGATATGGTTAATCCATCAAAGCGAGGGAATATGGGCCTGAAATTTTGTAATGGAATTTGAGCTGTTTGTCTGCTTTCAGGTGCACGATGTATGTAATATTGGAATAATTCAATGCGGATTGGCGGAGACGAGCAAGTGACGACGATTATTCCAACCTTAGAAACGGCTAATTTATTCTCCCTTTAGGTTTTATGAAAATGTACACTTGGTTTTCATTCTTGCATTAATAAAATGTGATACAGAATATGTAATGATAAACAATGAAATAAAAATGTTTTCTTTTATACGTTAATTTTGCGAAGTGTCATTATCCCTCGTATTGTACAAATAACCATAGTCGACTATATCTGTTCTGTGGTTTAATTAGTCTTATTGGAAACTCAGGTCAAACGAGTAGTGTACTTCGTACCCAGTATATGTATGAGGTATGCACTCAAAGCCGCTCACGGGAGATTACTGCTACCTTCCCTTCTACGAAGTCTGATGTACGGTATCTATCGCGTTTATATATCTACGTGGCTAGCTGCTTTCATGTAACAAGCACGGCAGGACATTATTTGGAAAGATTGACAGACAAAATGGAATAAATCTGGAAAGTCTGTCAAAGCTTGTATGAACTATTTAACAAATAAACATTTAGTAAAATAAATAAATACCGTATTGAAATTTTCTTTGTATAAGGACTATATCACTTTGATTTATGTTATTTATGAGCTCTTTGGTTTCGCTTCTCTTCTCTTCTCTTCTTTTCTCTTGTTTCTCTTCGCTTGTCCTGAATTTTTGAAGCATAACGTCTTTAAAGAGCTCTAACCAATACCAACACTCGAAACAATTCTAAGTAATAATAATTTTATTATCGTATCACTGCTAGGGAGACAGACGATCGATTTGTACTAAAACAGTAAAGCGACATTGACTATTATAAATGTATTATGAATTCTTGGTCTCATTTATTTCTAAATAAGTTACATCACTCTTAATTACGTTAATATTAGTAATGAAAATTTATATTAGCCGGACTTTTTACAGTGCGTAGATACTTAAGCGGGCGCTCCGTACTGGCCTGAGACACGATTAAATACAGTCTGCTGTCTGAAATTATTCGTTGTCCGATATACAATTACAATAAAACCGATTCTGAGAAATCTAATCGCCATTGGGATTCTATTAAAATAAACTGATTTATTTCAAGATTATTAGCTTCCATGTACATTCTTGTGTTATTTCAATGGTTTATTATTGATACGGTTTTTGTATTCCGTACCCGAGCATTACCAATGTGCCTTTAGAATGGCAGATCACTTATTTTTAAAGCAATAACAACAGTTTCAATCACAAAGGAAGAACACTTGTTTTCCGATTTAGTTGAACGACTGAGAATATCGAATACTCAGTTTGTTCTCTGCTAGCGTTAACAAAAATGTCTAGAAATCGTTTCAATCGTACGCGAACTGGCGAAATTGAACCTTATTTTATATAATACGTTAAATAAAGATCTGTGATTTCTCGATTTCAAATTTAGTGAAGAGCCAGTTGATATTCAGTGGAATATTATGTTGGTTTAATCTTGATCCGTTATTATCATCATTGGATAATTGTATTTTTGACGATTTCACGTAAATCTCTGTGTATCAATGTAACCTGAAATATAAGATTATGTTCAGATTTATTTACACGTGTCCTTAAGAGATCGTAATCTGTCGACAAACGATCGCCCTCAATGATGTTATTAAATAAGTAGACCGGAAATTTTGTGGATTACTTTCCAATAAATCCGTAAGCTTCATAGCTTCTAGTTATCTAGACGAGTCTTTTATTGGATTGTGTTGTGCTCGGATTCTGAAATAGTAGTTTTCAGAGTTGCGGACTTATATAATATGTATGTGCTCCAAAAGAATATACAATTGAGTTAAGAATTATTTAGCATCTAATCAAGCTATTGTTACGGTTTTTAATTGAAACTGTGATTCTATCGCAAACAACTTCGTTTCAAATATAACAGCTCTGTTTTCTTGTCTTTTATACTTTTTCTCTCAATGAATTTTTGTATATTTGAATACTAGATATAATATTGAGAGTGTATATTATTATATAATATCATGTGTCATGTTTGAATCAAGATTAATTTATTGTCAAGATTGGATGTAATTTAAAAGGTGTTATGAACTATTGGATTCATTGGACTTATGATCCTCTGCCTCAAATACAGTTTTGATATCTTAGTAAGTACCGCTATGTCTATAAGCACCAAATTTATGTAGTAGAATTTATAATTCCGAAATAAAAATAGTCCGCATTGTAAAAATGTTAAAAGTGTTTCTGCTTTTAATGATACTACTATTAAGAGCCAACGAATAAAGTAACCCAATGAAAAATAAATATTTAATAGGCTTTTCAGCACAATGAAAGAAATAACTGTTCGTAAGAGAGATCTAAGAGCGGCATCAAATGTTGGTTTATTGATTTAGGATTCGGACGCCTAACGCTTTGACCCTTGTCAGGGTGCGTCATCTCCCTTGCTCTGCCAGTGTTGCAAGCTTTCAGAATTCTATAACTTACTACCGAAAATTAGTCTCATTTAATTTTACACACTTATCATAATTATTTCGCTATACATGTTCGTGTCAAACTTAAAATATTAAACAAGTTTATAAATTGGTAGTACATTGTTTACTGGCCCAATATTCATGATTTTGTTGTTTGTATTTGTATTAGTTGATAAATTTTAGACATAATACAGATTTAACGCTTGCAAAATTATTAAACCGTTTTCATAAAGCTTTTCAATTGTAAGAACGAGTAATAAACGCCCATAAGAGGGATCTAATGCTTATTGATTTAGGGTTGGGGCGGCTTACCCTACTTTGACCCTTGTTGCGCCACGTACACATATTTGCTACTCAACATTTTCAACTTAATACAGAAAATTTTAATTGATTATGTTTCATTTGGTTATTAACCTTATAGAATAGTATTTATGTAAGGTGTATAAACAACATTTTGATAAATTTTCTTTGGATTGATCCTGCTTTTAAGCTGTTAGTAAGTACATTTCATTTAAAACTAATGCTTTTGAATTTAAATAGATTATTATTACAGTTAACATTATCGTTTTATAATATTTTCGTCACCGTTCCTTCCAATAGTTTGTTTGGACAAGTAGTATTGGAAAGAATTATTCCTGAACGATTTTCGCAATATTCGGAAGACACAGCTTATTATTATTTAATGTTAAGTAATTGAAAAATAAAATATTGGTCGCGTTGCCCAGTTACCACAACAGATCCTTTTCACATCTGGTTACTTTAGAGGTTCGGATTGGGTGAGTGGCTAACGACCAGTAAATCGGGTTGGGAAGATAAAACGCACGATTTACTTAAGTATTAAAAATACCCCTGTAAGTAATTGCCCAATTCGCTAAATGCGAAGTCTAGTTTAAAAGATAATTTTAGCGAACGACCAATCTCCTTCATAAACACGATTTAATAATCGCACTATAAATAATCAGGATGATTATGAAGTAATGAATAACACAGATGTCTTAATCAAATATCTGGGTTAATTATTATTGCTCTCATAATATGTCTAGAATTTTCCGACTAAGCAAATTCGTACCGTTTATTTAATAATTTATTTGTTTCAAAAGCCGCAAACATTCCGTGCACCAGAACATTTAATGTTAGATATTATTGCTACTATTTCTAGGAGACAAAGAAATTATTTATAACATTTATTTGCGTATAACAGTAACGTATAACGTGACATTTGCCTTTAATAATTCACCTTTAAATTCATAACATGTTCTTCCTGAAAATCCTCCAAATATAGGTAGGTGTTAGATTTTAATTTTATTGACCCGTTCTTTACCTATATTCCCTAAATACAATCTGATGGCGTTGGATTTTAAACCACATTAACTGGCCCTGAGGGATTCATTTGCGCCAAACATTTATCAATGCAAATCTCATTTCGCCCGCGAAAATTGGACCCCTTTACGTACCGGGATTACCGTATAAATTACGAATGCAAGGTTACGTTTCAATCAGTACACATATCTACGAGGGGCCGGCGGCTTTGAGAGTTTGGGTTTTTGGATCATCCACCATTCTCAACATATTACTTGTCTTCATTATGGAACAAAATTGGAGATGAAACCTTTGTATTAAAATGACGAAGTTTGTATACGCATAATCACAACGAACGTATTCATTACTTTTGTACTTTATATATTCTAAATGTATTTCCGTTAACATCGAAAATTTCGGTTTCATTTCCAATTACCAACCACTAAATATTTCAGATGCTTTTGAGATGAAAAGCCAAGGAGGAGAGAATTTCGCTCCGAAGCAAAAATATGAACGCAAATAAAACTGATACCCAACTCGGTTGAGGCAATTTATGCAGCCTCAGGTGATTCCACCTTATTATTACGTTCCCAAAAGTACATTTTGTAGGATATCTGCATTTTAAACACATCTATATCTTCCATATAGCTCATAATACCTACATACATACATATGTTACGAGATAGTCCCGTGATTTTTAATGAAAAAAGTAAGTAAGCATTAACAACGAAGATATTTAATGCCCTCAGACATATACGCCGCACGTCTTTATGGTTTATTAATAATAATAATTATAATTGAAGACATATATTATGTGTATACAAGCTGATATACACGGACAGAGGCTGACACGTTAAAATGACTAGAATGTAATAACGAGAAACATTTAGATCAAACGCGTACCATCAAAAATAGAGGAAGCGACCATTTCCATGACCAAAATATCCATTGGATAAATATAAAGATATGTAAAAGCTTCGAAAATATTGGCGGATGCCCCAAATCTCTCTCGAATACCTTTTTGTTCGTGTTTCGTCCGTTTCTATTTGGGAGCTGAATAAACCAGTCACGTAGGACGCGAGTATCCAGTTATTAATATGCTTCGAGCCCGACATATTTTCCTTGATTGAAAAACTGAAATCGGTTAAAGGACTGCCCTTCCATTATAATTAAATGTAGGCTATGTAACGAAATGAATTCAATGTAAATAAATATGTGATATACTAAAAATAGCTCTATTATAGGTACTTACTTAAAATAAATATTGATTTCATTGTAAACTATGTCGTTCGTATAATGTTGACGTAACGGTAACCAGACGCAGTCGTGACTTGAGATGATTGATGACGCTTATTCCATTCAAATGTGCTTTTTGATTAATAAAAGTAATTAACACTAATAAACGGATTGCTTATCCCGCATATAAATAGATACTTGAGTGGGACAAAATATGACGTGCTTTTATTTCCGTGATTCTAAAGCTTTCCGTGTACGATATGTACAATGTTCCTCTATCATGCTCTTTTATTCCACTATGTAGCAGTTATTGATTCACATGTCTTTTGTGTTCATTGGATGACAAAAATATGGTCTTATACGGTAATATTCTGTGTCATCTTGTCTCGTTGTGTCTGCAAATGAAAGATAAGATACAAAGAATTCCTTATATTTTTTATTAGCGAGCTCCATTTCCCCATGTCAGCAGAGTAAGTACCTTTTTGGTGACGGGGGTAACCATCAAAAGGTACAAAAAGGTTCAAAATGTAGTTATGTGGGCTTGTATGTGTGAATTAAGAACAATATGGTATTAAATTAACAGAGAGATTGTAATATAAAAAAAATGGCCTTGTCAATTTCTCGTCGAGTTGTTTTTTGTCGAGAGGCGTTCCAAGCCGTCAGTAGATAAAAAAAAGTGTACCTATAACTATTAATTTGTAAGCGTCCCCGTATGCCCATATAAAATAAACCTGTTTGATTTTCAATTTGCAAGTGATTTATTCGCAATTTTCATAGCAATTAATCCACAAATAGCATCCATTCACAAATGAGTCGTCTGTTGCAGAGCGTTCAGCAAATCTGAAATGAATTACAGATTCCGTGTCAATTTAATGAGTGCAATAGCAGTTGCGTCGACGTATGTAGGTCTGAATTGAATTTCCAGTAAATCATTTGGAACGGAAATTTCAAATGTAGCGGAGATTTTCGATAACTGTTCCAATGACACATCTCGTGGGATCCGCTCGTTTCCCTCGACATGAAAGTTTAGAAATTACACGTGCGCCGTTCGCGAGCCATAAAATCCGAAACTAACTTCGCAATTCCAATTTAGACTTCAATACGTTATCCAGTTTCGTAGCGTTCGATGCAATATAAATCATACTCCATTATTTTAAATGAAACGTTGCGTTTTATTTAAAAAAAATGGTATGAAACAAGGTGTGACACACTTTAAACTTAAGCTGTTTCTATAAACAGTTTGTGCATTATGAGGAGAACGCTCGCATACATTATTTGCATACGTTAAAAGCTAGCTTTGTTAACTGGAGTGTACTCTGCGCTGTTCATTTTAAAATTCAGATGTCGTCATAAACGAGGGTAGTGTCTAGTGCGAAATACGGTGAACAATTTTAGTTCTGTCAATATTTAAAACCACGTTCCAAAAAAAGTTTAACAAACACCGATTTGGCTTAAGGTACGTTATGAGCTTAAATGAAATTTAAAAAGTGCTATAACATAAGCCGCAAACTAATACGTTAGAATGAGACCAGTCATAATTACAAACTTTCGTATGATATTATTCTGTTTGTTTTTCATTTATACCAAAAATTTTTAGAAGCTTCCACTAATAAAAATAATATCTAATAACCAAAAAGAGAGTGTTGCAATAATTCTCTTCACTAAATTGAAGACAATTTATACACACTAATTTACACTTTATTCCTGAAATTTTTAACTCGACGGATATAAATTATGGGCAGTCGCATGCGGTACATGCGAAGCTCACAAAACGCATGCAAACGTTCGCGTGATATGCAAATGCACAACGTTTGCATGACAACGAATGCTACAAGTGAGCTCCATTAGATGGCGCCCTCGTCTACCCTTTGTAACGGAATATTACGTCGAATTTGCCACACGATTGTTGAATCGGGTTGTTTCAAATACAAGCTCAGTGTTACAAACCCTCACTCAATTTGTATGTATTGAGGTTGCACTGTATGATATAATTTCCAAAAATAATAATAACAAACTGTTTCATAATTGCCGGAAGGTTGACTCCAAGGTTGCTTTGAGCACATCCGCTGTTCATTACCTTATGTAAGTTCAACTAAGGAATAAATAATTAAACATATAATAATAAACGTTCTAGATATGTGTTGCATTGTTGCAGATTGCTAGTTCAAGATAAAGTATCTCCACCAAAAGCCCTAACACACTGAAGCCTGGTAAACTGATGCATTGGGTATAGTCTGCTGCTGTCAGCAGTGGTGCAAAGAACGCTATTAAAGCGTTTTACTGGAAAAAGTCGATTCTGGTTGGATGTTGAGGCAAATATACAAAACAAGAAAAATAAATTATAGCGAGCTGTACAAGTTTCGCTGTAGTATTTATAAGTAGATGCGGCATTGTATCGGACGGCAGATAAGCCCCCGCTGCACGGCGCGCGGCGGCGAGTGACGTCGGTCCACTTCCTTCTCCTGTCGAGATAGTTTTATTCATACAGATAATATACATAAAGCACTTTCTGACATTTGAAAATTATTCGGTACGTTTTATTCATTTATTTGTTGCTCGCCATATTTTGCAAACTACATAGTTATATAGCTATTTTCGTATCATTCGTTTTTCTTCTACGAACAAGTCGAAACTAGTTGTATCACTAAATTTTGGGGGCTTAATCTTTTACCATAATAACAGTCATTTGGAAAAAGACCTCCAACTATTTTCTAACTAGAACTTAAACAATTAATAATGAAAACTGTTTTGTAAGCAAAACTGCATCCTACAAATTTTTGCGGCTGAAAATACAAATAAAAGTGATCTACAATGTCTTACTTTAAACTTTCACGATACTCTATTCAAATAAACTCTTTTATTTTTTATTTTCATTGGCTCT
Source organism: Agara belti belti (assembly GCA_018245935.1). Classification (NCBI taxonomy): domain Eukaryota; kingdom Metazoa; phylum Arthropoda; class Insecta; order Lepidoptera; family Hesperiidae; genus Agara; species Agara belti. Next base: position 12,011 of record DWEM01000988.1, read on the forward strand.
GATTTATTACGATAGATACTGTAAATACTGTAAGCGAATAAATATTATAAGAAATGTACATTAAACTAATGTACACTATACTAACGTCAAATATAACGTAGAGTGCAGATAAATCTTGACACATCAGTTCCGCTGTGAACTTACGTTTTATTCAGCGCTACAAAGCTTCGTGATCAAAAGCTCTTTTGAGTTTCGAATATTAATGTCAGGCTTGGGCCTGTGAACTGATGTCGTTTGGTGCAACGAACAAGCACTTTATTTTCAATTTACGGTATTATTGTGTTTATGCTATTATAATCCTGATGTTTCAAAGGTGATGCGTATAAGCTATATTAATTATATAATTAATTATTACACGTGGCGGATTATAGCTTTATCCTTCTTATTCTGAGAGAAGATCCGTGGTTAATGGGTGATTATTAAATGGATTGATAAAATGATAATGATAAATATGCTGACACGTTATATATATAAAAAAGTAAATAGGTTATTACAAGCTGCCAGCAATATATTTAATAGCACAAGTTATCAAAAAAGAATGTGAGCTGATAAAGGGGGCATGTTTTGTACGTCGAATTGTAATTTCATTGCTTAGGAAAAAGGCTCGAGAATTTCATTATTACAATGTTACTACTCACTTATAGGTACAGTGAATACTTTACTAGGTAGACTACATTCATTAGTTCTTTTATTTTATATTCAATTATTAAGGGAGAGGATTATAAGGATTATTATTTTTTTTTTATTAGAATTATAAGGAAAAGAGAAACGAGTATGATTGTGCCTGAAAGATAACGTTGGTTAAAGCTGGTTGTTATAGTTGACTGCAGTAGTTGTTACACTTTATAATAGAGCCTGAACGTATCGTATTTACTGTAGTAATTATTACATGTAATTAAAATCCATATTTGTACGTACATTAAATTCAAAGTACCTACTATCTAAAAAATGCAATACAAGCAAAAAATATATTTACATAATACTCTTTCGTGCTCTATAAACAGCCACTATTTACATATATTGAGCAAAGAGCATATTTTTTAAACTAATACACTTACATCTATGAGTAACCTCTGAGCTGAGCGTATGAGCGTATTTAAGCAACGGCTTCATTGTCATGTAAATGTGGTAAATAACAAAGCATTCATAAACATAACTTGGTAAAGTTCGCCCTCTAGCCGCTTTTAATCAACCTTAGGTAACTAGTTTGAATTTACAATCACGTTTGTCTTTGTTATCAAAATTTGAATCGATTTACATACTTATATGTACGTAGGTACATATTAACTAACTGACTAGACAGATACTGGCTAAATGTTAAAAAACTTATCTGGCATAACGTAACGACTATGAAATAAAAAAAAAAACTACGCACGTTCAAATATCTGTATAAAAATCCCATAGAATAAAACGCTCAGTTTTTAATGAATTTTAGATTTTTTCAGATAACTTTAACACTTTTACCTGCCTTGAAAACGTTACTGGGATTATTATGAACATTAAAAAGTAAAATTAGCCACAGAATATTATTTAAATTTCTGTTTAATATTTAGTAGACAACAAGTTAGCGTGGGGCTCTAACAAGTACATTAAGCCAGAATATGAAATGACTGTAGCGATTTTATAAAACCAACAATTAAAAATTAATATTGCTGCAGAAATAATTATGAATCTCTTTTATAAATTAAAATACATATTTACTGTACTACTTAAATATACGTGGGGCGAGGTTTTCGCGGCGCCCATAGCTATTGCTACTGTTGCTATATTAACCATATCGGGGACTGTATGTCTAATCTATGACTGTACAGTATTAGAGAGTTGCAATTGAATTTTGTCTTTCAATAGGTTATAATAATTTTGAGGTGGATTAAATAAAAGTTGATTCATAACATTACAACCTTTTACTATTGACACAACTTGAAAAAATGTATTAAATCAATTAAATGTTCTACGTCTGGCATTTACCAACGTCCGCGCGGAGAGTGTTCTGGAAAGATAAACTGTGTCCCGAGCACAAAAGGTTATCCCAAATTGCTTTGCGGGCAGTTACACTGTCGATATCTATCTATTATTTTCATTTTGTAAAGGATAAGTCCATATTTTTATTTATAATATATTTTATTTTTCCACTCATTATTTGTTATTTGTTTATATTATGTATTCCTTTATTTGTTAGTATTTCTGTGGTTTTTAGGGTTAAGGTATCAACATATTTTTAGATAATACAAAATATATAAAGAAAATATAAAACATACAAAATCTGTAATATACTTAGTACTTACTTGCGTACATAAGAAATTATTAAAGTGCTGTTTTATAATTTGAATTTGGAATCTGTGGACAATCTTTGATTATAATTTAGATACAAAGACATTTATTAATAGACTTGCAGCTGTCAATATATGTATTATTAACGGTTGCGTAGAGAATGTTCTTGTCGTTCTCTGTACGTTTAGACCGGAGACATAATAGATTGCTTGCGGCGACTAGTTCGAATTGAATCTATTCTTTTGCTCTATTACGGATACGGTTCAGTGTTTGGTTTATTTCTATGAAATGTACTATATGAATCTGCTGCTAGCGGCAAAATCACCTGATTATTCGGTTGGAAAGCTAAGCACTAAGCACACTGAGTTATTATCAGTCATTAGATGTATTGATGATGTAAAAGATTAGTATAACTTATTGGCAGAGCGGGTCAGCTCAATATTATTAAAAACTGCGTAGTGAACTTTGTTGAAAAAAATCTACGTCTCGAATATAAAAGGCTACACCGAATAGTATGAATAAAATACACGGCCGCGCCATACTTCTTGTATTTCACAAGCGGCTTCGTTATCTAAGGAACTGCATTAATTCCTACACCAATTTCTAACACTTATTTTATTATTTAAAGTATAGGGTTGAACAAAAATATTCTATGTATGTAAATTTGAACCAAATCATTTCAGCTATTTCGCATTGAAAACGCAATAGGCAGACAGTAACTTCTGCATTTAAAATCCTGATTACAAAATCTCAGCACCTCTTTCCTTTGGATCATGTATGTGTTGGTTACTAGCCACGGGTTCTTCTTGCAACTACGGGAGGCCTGGCACATTGACCACACTGATCCGATCTGTCGCGGCGGAGCTTTTCATTTTCATTCGTAGACTAAGTAGAAAGTATTTTAAAATAGGTAACTGCCGGAAAAAAAGCATCTATGAATGCTAATAAATTATAATTCGCGTTTATAAAATAAAACGTAAGACTCTTGCTACAGTATAACCACTGATAAATTAAGTAGCAAATGTTAGGTATCGTAAATTTCATTATTCATTCAGGAATACTTCCTAAGATTCGCAAACTTGTTTTCAAATACTCGAAGCTATTTAATGATAACAATGAACGTTCATGGAAATACTTCAAGAGATTGTTCGCTTGTACGCAGCGCGCCGATGTGGATGGATGGTTTCACCGGGACGAAGCTCTACTAGAAACTCGTATGTTGCTAGCTTTAACAAAACATCAAAGTGTTAGTCAATAGTTAAAAACTTTAATGGATTAAAAGCCAGCATTATATCACGGGTAATATGAGTTTGGAAGCTCTTTGAAGGCTCAAAGGACTCAAGTTTATGTAACCGATGAATATAATGTATACTGTTTGTTTTTTATTTGGAAGTACCTACACGTATCTTATTGAGGAGTATAAAGAATTAAATGTTGTATGTAGACAGACAAACGCCGAATGAGAGACGTGCCCTTTAGAGCTCACTTGTACTTAGCCGCTTATTGTTTCTATATATATGGTTTTAGATATGTGTGTATTATTTATTAATATCAATCGCCTTTTATTCTGTGAGATAGGTTTTTATTTACACGTAATATAAAATGTTT
>DWEM01000989.1:0-15887 GCA_018245935.1 Agara belti belti
GCAGCGTGATGTTATATAGCCTAAAGCCTTCCTCGATAAATGGTCTATTCAACACAAAAATAATTTTTCAATTCGAAATAGTAGTTCCTGAGATTAGCGCGTTTAAACAAACAAACAAACAAACAAACTCTTCAGATTTATAATATTAGTATAGATATATCCACTTCCCACTTGTTATGAAATATAAATAAGTCCACAACATAAGTCGTGCAGCTTTCCAGCTCAGCGGTCTAGGAGTAACTTGTGTTGGTCGTTCCATCTAATATCATAGCGTAATCGAGCAATGTATTTCTTTCTTCACCAGTGACCCTCTAACATAATATGACGTATGAGATATTGGTTTTCAGAAAGACGACATAGCAGCATATTATTATTTCACATAGCAACATATGAGATACGTAATATGGGATCAATGAAAAATAAAAGTGTCTAGGCATTTTCTAGGCGAACGTGCTACGTCTTAAACTTTACTTTACTAACATTTGCTTTTTTATGAAAAAAATCTGAACATCTGAAATTTAAGGAAACTTACGTACGATTACAGTATAAAGCGACAGAAACAAAACATTTATTTTAATTTAGTGCCTCTATATCACGAAACACACTTCCGCGTAATTTAAATAGAAGCCGGAAAGTACTGAGGATAAATTTAAAATGCAAGCACTATTAACTACGTGGTACTGCTACAATGCTCGTAGTGTAACCCACTCACGATTGCCAATGCGTACTGGGAGTTAACAATCCCAATGTTTGGCAACAAACTCTAGACACTATTGTTGACCCATATCCGAAATTTCAAACATGGCATTACATAATATAATCCTGTTGGATAAAGGTAAACAATAAAAAATATAAAAGTTCCAACAATACACGGTCGAAAATTATATACGAAAACTCAAAACGAATAAAATCTCCTAACAATGTAGAATAACAAGGGAATTATAAGGTTAATCACAGAATTTCCAAAAGTGCATAAAACTGCTGACGTCCTATTTAGGACGTAGCGCCTCAAAAGGCGTCAACTACTTTCAATGCATTAAAGTACGACTCCATTACTTTTATTATTAACTTTACAACTTTTGTAGACCACAAATTCTTGTCGTGCTTAATTATTTATTACCTATATTCAAAACTCGTCCGTGTCTGCGTCCCATCTTAGGTACCTACATAACGTCGTCGGTACTTAATACCACCCCGAAAAGTTCTGCTCTGCAGTGCGGGGAGACTGTTTAAAATTCCCGAATTGCGCTGCGTACAATAAATTTAAGTCCAGAGACTACCAGGCGCAGTAAATTTTGTACTTATTTTCTGCAAATTATTTCTACTTAAGCATCCTTTCCAGACAAACGCTCTTAAAATATTAAATAAAGCAGATTTTCAAATGCATATGACCTATAGGAAATAGCTATCGATGAATTTATCCCTTATAGATTCCGGGCATTAGTGAAATAACCCAATACAATAGTATTAATATTAGGAAATATCCCGCGCACAATATTATGCAATGAACATAATTAGGTCTTAAATATTTTTAACCATAAAAGCCAAACTAGGAAATGTAATGTTTACTGACTCAAATAAAATATTAAACGGCCTTAGTTTCCAATGGTTACGACGACACTGCCTCTTTATACGACTATCCTCTTGAAATGGATCAGAAAGATATCTGTCAAATATTCCGTCCTTTCCTTCCCTGTCCACTTCAACGTGCCCTTAAGAGCATTTAAAGAGAGATTTGGCTGGATTTATACTTGCTTCTTTATAATTCGAACTTATTATAGCGCATTATTTATTGATTATAGGTTATACGTAAGGTACTTAATAGTATTTAAATTACAGTGTATAAAAATCTAATAAGTCATTTACGTGAAATGACAGCAGTGGCTATATATACTATAGGTCAGTGACCTATAGTTGCAGGGTTTGCGCCTCGATCCTGATATAATCTTGGATTCATTGTTATCCATAAGTGCAAACATCGGCATACAAATAATTTATTGTCGCCCGCGCACGCAACGAAGGAGAAAACTCAAAGAAGGATAGAGAAACAACTTCGGCGTCGAGGCCGACGATTAATACGTAAATATACGCACGTGCGCACCCACGCATAAATTAGTGCCAGTACTTCACCTTGTCCATACCAACACCGGAATTCAATTTTATTTATGAGCAAGAAGGCAACTGCATATTTTAATGACGCCAACGCTGAAACGCACCAACTGCTCGAATTATTTCTTTATAACGACCCTCCCCTTCTTTCCTTTTTAAATTATCCTTATAACGTTCCATAATTACATTTTGAAATTTAATTTAAAACGTTATAGCGTTTTAGTGATTACAGCCACTACTATAGAGTTATATACTATTACGATGTTGCTATGTATAAAAAAACATAATACACCATCGTAAAATCTGTAATAATCTTTGGTTTTTTGTAAGAATATATTCTTTTTTCAATCTAACCACATATCTCCTTAAACAGGATTAGAAATATATCTGTCAAGTAAGACGCTATTTTCCTTTCCATAGCCTCTTCAATGTGCCCAAAAGTGTATTTAACTAGGGACTGAACCTTGAGAGAACGGAGAACATTGTGTACTTATGTCTTGAGCTTGTCAATGTCATTGGGATTTTAAAACTTTTGCGGGAATTCATTTCAAGCTTTTACACGGTACGACGAGCTGTTTGGTTAGGATTTAGCCGATATATTAGGTTTTTGTAACGAATATTAAAATTTGGTTTTAGGAAGTCGGAAAACATATCTATTTTTCTTCTAGCTCTATTATTATTTTAGCATCGAATATCGTTTTGAGGTCAGTACATATAGTCACACCATCACTATTTTTAGGCGATAGTTTGCGATCCGAATATGTGTTTGCGTTAAAACTTTTTCAAATATGTGTTTCTCAGTACATCATATATGCGAGAAGTCAGTTGACTGAACAATGAGATTCTCTATCGATGTGGAAAACAGCAGACGTGAAGACGCTCCTCGATCGCGGAGTTTATCGTAAAAATGTCGGTAAATTTCGTGTTCAGTATTACGTTCTTGTAAATCCATGCAGAAAAATCTACTTTTCCAATACATTTACTTAGTAGATTATAGTGTTATGAACATAATCTAACATAAATATATGTATATTATTGTACTCAATTTTGTTTAGTGTAACTTTAAATGTGTATGCGATATTACACCGCCTAACTTTTAATTCTTTAATTTGTATAACATTGTCTCCATTTCTCCCAACTTAGGAAATAAAATTGAAAGTTTTCATTTATATGAAGAAGAGCGAAGGACGAAAACGACGTTTAAACTTTATCTCTGTCCGAAGGTCCGAACCGCATCAATTATTTTTCAATGTAATGAAAATTTAAGCGGAATAATGTACTTGATCGATGTATTCAGGTATATATGTATCTATGTAATAACATTGAGTACAAACAGGACTGTTCAGATCAACAGTTAGTCTTAGGTTGCAGATACTACCTAATATTAGTTGAACGCACCCCCGTTCGCTGTGTCATAAAAAGTACTGCGAAAATGAATTTCATCTGAATGTCAAAACTAAAATATTTTTTGGATGTAAAGATTCACGTCATAGAAAAATGCAGTCTCAGATAGATGATTGTAGAGGTTATTAAGAATTTGAATTGATATCGGAAAAATGCTACTGCCACATTTAATTTTAAAAGAACTTACATAACGTACGATCGTAACAATTTTTATCGCATTGAGTGCTCATTCTTTAATAAAAGACTTACCTATACTTTTAATTTTATGCATCAGTTAAACTACACATATAGGAACAGTAGATGTATATTATCTGAAAAAGGGTATTAGAATAGAAAATTCTTAAGTAATAAAACATGCTGACGATAACATGAGTAGAACGCAATTACTTTTTGTGCCGATGGTAATCTCCTAGGAACCACATGAGTTGCACATTTCACTCACGATAGTAAATGGATTTAGAGGAAATTGTTTCTTTTTATAGAAATGAAACTAATTTTAAATGTCGTATTCATGGTAGCCAGTATCATTTTAGAAAACCGATATTATTATGCTCTTTCTCAACACAGTGATCCTTATTTGGGTTCGTATGTTTACCTTTTCCGAACTCATATTTGTTGCTTTCCACTTGTTAATGCGCCGTTATTTCCGGCTAACGATTAAATATGTATAGTTCAATTTATTTCTTAACGTGCTATAAGATTTCTTATTTACACTAACATTATTATAGTTCTGTAAAGATGTGTGAACATATATTTACTATTCATTTATATGTATGTAATCGTTTGTTGAAATACGGATATAATGGTATATTAAGTTTTCTGTCTTTGTTATTGATATAGAATGTGAATTCCAGTAATAACAAAATTATATTGCAATTAATAGAGTTGCTTAAAGAATCGACATATGTACATCCAGGTTGTACGTCCCCGTTTCCAGGTTCGGATGATGATTTGGGGCTATCAAGATCATTGGAGCAGGATGGCGAGAATAATAGAGTTTTGAAAAAAATGTTTAATCACACTTTTGTGGCATTAATTGAGTAAGATATTTTTGTATGTTACAAATTTGCTCTAGTTAAATGAATCAAAATGACAATGCACAAATAGATTATTTTATCTGCGATATGAACATTTACTATGATACATCTATTTCCTATCAGATAATACATCCGTTTCGTTTTACTGAAAATGTAAAAAGCATTTTTAATCGGTCTCGCATCGATATCCAGTTGTAATTAGATTTTCTTCGTAGGCTTCTTGAAGTGTGTAACATGTAACCTTGGTTTGTTGAAATTCGTCTCAGTGTAGTCAAGTAGTAGTTGTAATTTTCATCGTAATATTTACCTATTAAGTATTCTCTTTCAGTATCCTTTTCACAGACGGCTCTACAAGGACGTGTACTGGGACGATCATTCACGACAACGTGGTGATCACGGCGGGGCACTGTTTGTTGGTATTGCTGATCGGATCAGTACACATTTAATATATCGCTAATGCTATTTAAGATATTGACTTTCTGACTTATCTGTGTTAACGTTACATTAACAAATTTAATTTTAGCTTTTGTATAAATTACTGATTTTCTCTTTGAACCAATATAATTTTTTTTTAATGGCTGTTTTTATTAATTTTAGTTGTCGAAATTACGATAAATCTGTTCGGCCCGAGTTAACCGCTTCATTCGTAGTCATAGGAAGTAAGAAGATGTTTGAAGCGGGCTACGAGCAGTATCTGCCCATTGAGAGAGTCGTAAGCCATCCAATGTATAAAGGGTGGACGGCAGACATCGCTTTAGTCTACACCTTTGCCGGAATGATGTCAGATAAGCCCGGGACCATCATGCCCATCGCTGGAGAGAAAGTATCTACACCTTATCACACGAATGTTACCGTTCTGAGTTGGGGCAACAGCGACGAGAATCATGTAAGTTGAAGCAAATCAAACCACCGTTCGAATCAACAAATGAAAAAATCTGTATAGAAACGCCAATTTGTACTGCAATAAATTTTATCGCCTAGTGGAAGATAAGTATTTTTTCCAAAAAAAAAAGTGGAATGGTGACAATAAGCTTGTCTATTATGAATAACTTGAATAATCTATTTCTATGTATTTTCAAAGCATATGTTCCTCATCTCTGTTGTATTGTAATTTTAATTTTAGAACATAAAAAACAGGTCGATTATACATATTCTTCCTAACAGTTATTTAATTAATTATTATTAAATTTATTCGTTGTCCAGATTATTTATTGATTCATGCATTTTAAACAATTTTTGTAGTAGCCAATGTTGGGTATATACGTTCGTTTAATTGAATATGAGAGAGAGTTAAGCCGGCTTCTAATAATACCGCCTGAAATAACACAGTCCGGCCAGTGAATAGAATTATAAGCAGTTGAATTATAATTGTACTGGTACGCGTGATAAGAACGTCATGTTTCTGTACGAGATTCAAAGTAGAAGCCATTGAGTTTGTAACTTATAATGAATCCTCATCGTGCAATAGAACCTTAGAGATTTATCTAAATAACCTAATTAATCTATGAAAATTAAACAGTTCACCAATCATAACAGTAGGTACTATGTAGGAAAGAGTAAAAAAACAAATATTTAAATTCATCCTTCAAACATGTGTCCGGTTGGGCGTCGAGCGTGTAACCTTGCGCAGGACATAATATTCTATTGAATCACCGATTAGAATGCAGGTAATATCCTCCAATCGAATATAGTTAATATCCCTTTAATCCGCACTGATGCAGCGTGATGGCGTGTAATTCAGGCCGCTTGCAGTCGCCGAAGAGACCCATGTCCAACAATGGAACCTAAAAAGGGTTGTGACTATCACTACATATAAATAATAAAAAAAAATCGGTAGTGAGCAGCATGTTTACGGTTTTTTTGTTATTTAATGCTTTTGGTATTATGTATGGTATATGCTATAACTTTCAATTGTATTACGTTAGAAACGAGGTACCTATTTCTAACCTATGGTTTAGTAATTTCGTTGGGCAAGTAACTGGATCGTGGTTCTTCATTGTGTTAACTTAGTGAATTACGGACGTACCCTTAACACAAAACTTCCTTTGCAGTTTCAAAACAATGACCACTTGAAAAAACGATCAAATCAACATACGGAACTAGCACCATCATTAGAAACGAGCATTGAAGAAGAAACGGTTATTAAGTTTGTATTATTATTATATACATGTATTTTACGTTACAACCGTTTAATTTTGCCATTGTATAATAAATATCATAATACGAAGATTTTAGGCCAAAGTCTACCACATTACCCATGTAAGTTCGACATACGCACGCAATTTTTACATTAACCTACGTAACAGAATCTGAAAGACTTCACTGAAATGGGAGTCTAAAATCAGAAACACTAGGCTATCAGCACTTCATTTACATCTGCCTGCTGCTGACCTGCTTCTGTTACTATTTCAATGTAATATAATTTTCATTTACTTATATTATATAGAACACATTCTATTTTCAGACTCCGATGTCAATCAAAACCCACAGGACAAAGCCAAGGCAACACATAAAACGAAAATCAAATATTAATAAACAAAAGAAAGTTAGGAATGCTGAACTTCACAGAAAACGATCCCGTAAAGAAACTACAGTAGCAGACCCTAGAAACAGAGCTGATGAATCATCAAATGAGGATACAAGCGCAGTGAGGATTTTATATATTTTTTAAGTTTACCATTTATTTACTTAAGTACAGGATTTGCTGATTATCTCCGACAGATTAAATTTGTGAGATCACTAGGCTATCTATTGTATGATGCCAACAGTTACAATTTTTTTTTTTCATTTGTTTACATTTTTTTACCTAAACGACTGGACTTAAATGTGTTATAAACGGGCTTATGCCCATGTTGGGAGGTTTCATTATTTGCTTAACATTTTGTGTGAGAAATATGATGTGACATAATTGTTAAAAATTCCATAACGTAATTACAAAATAAATGTTTATTTCCACAAGTATTAACTACAACAAAAAGTAGCAAAATATACGCATCCGCATTCAATAAATCGCTGACATCACAGACATACATATGCAGGTATGTATAATGTCATTGTTCTGTCTGTTAATTCTGCAGCATTAACAAGTTGTAACCACAGCAAAACGAAAATTATAAATTAATTCTTCCGCAACGACATTTTAAATTCTCTGTGCAAAATAATGAACTTTTCCACGAAATAATTGTATGCGAATATGCAACCACAAGTGTACCTATACTTAATAAAATATAAAAACAAATTTACGTAGTAATTTGTCTGTTGCGTACTAAAACTTTTGATAAAAAATCCTATGAATAATATTTATGTGCGGCCAAAATAAACCTGCTTTAACTGTATGACAGTTGTAAGAAGATTTTGTTATTTTATATTGCATTAGACTTTACAATAAGTCACAGTATAGCTACAAAAAATAGTTACGTTTTAAGAACACTACATTCCGCCAACATTGTCGACCGAATATTTCGATCTAGAGTACATTATGTAGCTTTTAATAGAGCTTCAATTACACCATTGACGTTTAATTTCACAGCATACATATTAAACGCTGTACCTGCGTAAATGGTTAAGTTTCCCTAAACATTAGTTCCATCCGAAAAGACTGCATAATTACTTTCAAGTCGCGCCTACAGAAAATTTTGTTCAAGTTAAAGTGGCACAAATCACAAAACAATCGCATTAAAAAAAAAATGTGAACTTTCAGATTAAATTAGCTATAAAACGGCAATACTGGAATAAGTTAGACCGCTACACGACTAGTTCAACATTAAGTGGTACAGTTACGTTTACCGTTCTAAATTTGTAACAAAATTTTACTCAACGCTGTATGCAGGAATAAAAATTAAACAAACTGACAATTACCTAACAACTACTATTGTCCGGTTTTATTAATTGTCTTGTTATTTTTGTGTACATAAATTCAATCACATTTGTGTTTTTCATTGTACTGCGGCGAAGAAAACGGACTGGTCTACTGAAGATAAATGGGCACCGTCCCTGGAGTACTCCATTGATCTGTAACATGCTTAACCTACTTAAGTACTTTTTAGAATAAAGTAGGTGCCAAGTCACTCTGTTCAGAACACCCAGCTATTTTTATTCAAACCTACATATCCATGCACATCCTATAAAATATTTATTTTCATGTGTGTACACAAAATGTTATACGAAGTTAAGCTCGATACAAGAACACGCTACTAATTGGATGGTTGTGTCAGTTTCAATCATCATTCACACCGTATCAATTGAGCCGGTTACAACTCCGCGCACTTTTTCGTCGCTAATGATGCTCTCTTTGATTTATTACCTGTATTCCACGAATCAGGGAGTGTGAAAATGTAGCCTGTTTAAATTGACAACGACGTTTTGCAGATTTTTCAATTGCTATATACATTTCTAATACGAATTTCCGCGTGATTTTATTTCGATAAAAAGAGAATATCAAATTAAACGTGATTTAGTAGCAATTAATATTCTATTTTATTTTCTTACACGGTGATAAATACAAGCGAATTTGAATTCTGAATTGGAGTACCTGCGTTGAAATATAATGGTTGCTACTTGAATGTGTAGACTTCGTTAAGGACAAACTCTTAGAACGGTCCGGCAATATAATAACGTAATTCTTAAAACGTTATTCCAATAGTAAGTAGAACTATTAATTTATCACTTCATCAACGAGCCACTAATTAGAAAACCTTTAATATCGCCCTCGTAGCCAAGAGACAGCGCAGACGTAGATAAAGGTCACGACATAAAAGTCGAAAAACTACGGGACAAATAAATGGTATTTGGTCAGCTCACTTAGCACGCATATTCTCTTAGCTATCTTTTATGTTTATAAATCTTAGTTTTACTGTTACAGCAAAGTGAAAACGAAGATAATGCGTCTCAAAGTAAAGACGTGCCGCCAAATGAACATTTTATGTTGGATTCGATATTGAAAACCTGGCGACGGAACATGGGACCTAAGGTAAACTATTATCAACAATCAGATATAATGTATTGAAACATTACGCTGCATTTAATCTTCAATACAAAAATGTTCAATTTGTTAAATAATTATTTTATAATATTACCATGCAAGCCGGACAGCCCTCTCTGGAGAAATTGGAACGATGTGCACCCTGGCGCTAATTGACGGTGATTCGAAGTATTAACTTCGCTTTTATTACACATATGATTTGTCTAAAAATTCTTATTATATTTTTTGTTTACCTTAAATTATTATGTTATCTAATATTAATCATAAAATGTAAATAGATATGATCCTTGTTGGTTGAAATAAAAATTATTATTATTATTATTATTATTTAAATAAACCTTTATGTTTAAATTCTATCATAATATGAATTTGTTACGTAACATGACACTCGTCATATGTAACATATAAGCTGCCTCTTAACAATCCGCGAAAGCACATTCGCATTCAAGAAACAAAAGTATTTTCATCGACTTGAGCAAAGGAACTATTTTATCAAATATTTACGAGACGTTTATCTGTTCGTTTTTTAATTACTTTACTATATTTCAATTCAAGTGAATGTGTTTTGTAATTTTAGAAAAATGAACTAAACGTCCAAACCTTCAGATTCGTTAACTTGCAAGCTTGTAAGGAAATGGTACGGAAAGCGATGCCTGAGAAATTTAAATTAAGTAAGTTTGCGTCGTGGACACCTTGTCGTGATTTGATTTTCTTTCCCAACGTCTTGCAGTAATAATAAAATTAACAATCAACAGGAAATCTGAACGAACACGTCTGCTACACCAGCGAAGACCATTATATTACTGATGTACGTATAAGTATTTCATATTATCACTTTCAAATAACATTTAGCTCTGATATCGGTAACTTTTTGGACATTGATTAGATTGAATTATTAATTTAGTTTCCTCTGTTGTCTTTTCCTTTTTGCTTCTTAATACTACCTAGGATTTTTGACTACACAAAGATTGACTGATGCAAAATGTTTATACATCATTAAGTCCACCTTTGTCCAATATTTGTAATGGTTTATAACGAATAAAATAAATTCATATTGGTTAATAAAGTACCAAAAGATTACATCATAAAGTTCTTGAAAGTATATAGGTCCCTTTCTCCAATTCGCATCAAAGCGACTCCTCTGTCGTTTACGTATGCCCTTGATATATTTTGATACATTTTAATTCCCGAATGTTAATTTAAAAAAACTGTTTTTAATAATCAAAACTTCTACGAACCTATTAGCTGTCCTGAAAACATGAGTTGGCGCGACTGTAAGTCTTTCAGCGGGGTAATGAGACGCTAAGAACTTTGACACTAAAACCTGAATCTCAACTCCAAAAGCTCCAACTTCCTTCGTTAAGACGCTGGAGTGGATGGTTTACTACTTAGAATGTACATGGAAGTAAACAAAACGAAATGTCGAAGTTGTCCTCTTTTTTCAATTTAATGTCAATTTTCTGTTATGTATACTGAAGATATCTAATGAAAATCAACACTAAAGCAGTGAAATGATGGACTTTCTATATCTATTATATTAATATTATTTAAGCTTCGCTCAACCATATAGTAATTTATTATAAAGATGTATTTATTTGTATGTTGAAAGTGTGTTTTTTATGACGATATAACAATAGCAAGTTAATGATAGTCAAGAGTGGTTATTACTGTTTTCGATATCAGCTAAACCAAAACGACCATTACAAATATGGAAATGGCCAAAGAAGTACAACTTATTCACGACCAACATCGGATAGAGTTAATGCAAACAAATACTAATTACATTCACACCAACTTAATTATACCAAAATGAGTAATTAATACTAACAACGTAAAAGTAAAATTTCCTATAAACGTGTTACCAATTAAAAAGTTACTTAGGAACTAACAGTATTATTAACAACTCATTCTCGCTGAAGGATACGTACAAGTTAAGGAAGTTCAGCTAGTTTACATTTTCTTAAACTCAATAAGTAGTAATCCTATTAAATTTTAAGTTAATACAAGTCAGACATACTGACAAAACAATTACAAGTATTGGGTTCAATAAACAAAAAAGTAACCAACACTTACTTTATTATTTCTTCAGTCTTGTTCGAGATCGGTTGAAGACATGCCGACTATTATATCATGTGTTTCTTACTGGCTTCTCATGAAACAAAGTTTCCAGGGTCGGCAACACCTCTCCGACTGATCTCACACAGTATTTCAGTGCTATTTGTGGACATGTGGATCCGCGAAATTTCAGAGTATTTAAAGTCCTTTGTCGGTCCACGGTTTCTCCGAATGCGCTGTTTGCCTTCGAAAGACGTTCAGATGAATTGAAGTACATACATGTGTCTTTTCAATCCATTAAAAAATCAAAGATAAACTTTAAAGAATGTGAGATGCACAAACAAATGTACAATCAACCACTTATATAAGTTTCGGATACTTCTTGTTAGATAAAACGGGCATACAAAAACTATGTACCTCATTGTCTGGGTTCTATCAGATTTTCATATCCTTGGCACAATGTGTTGTTGGAACTTTCTGTTGTTTTCCAGTTTTGAGTGGTCTTTGAGAACTTTGTCGTGTTCCTTTATTGAATCAAGTAGTACTTTGCGCTATTTCATAACGACTTACGTGAGCAATACTTTTGTTTCTCACGTCATTTGTGAAAATGAAGTCTAGAAAAGTGTCTGTTTGCTTTGCCTGTCAGTGATTGCAGATATATTTTGGAGAGAAAACCACGTTTGATAGATTATTTGAACTTCGTTTCAATAAGTTATTTATAATCATATAAGGCACAATGTACATAATATTTATCAATCATTTTTCGGCATGAGCAAATTTTACGAAATGTAAATTTTCGCTTAGGTATTTATCTAACTGATATCAGTTACAAATGATTAGCTACACCTGTCGAACACCTTGTACCTTCATTTGTCACTTCCTCTTTGAGTTACAACATGGTAAACAGACGTAATTAGGCAGGAGATCGATTTCGAAGAGAATTTTATTTCTTTACTTTAGACACAAATACTTATCCTAGTTAAGCTTTTAGTACGAAAAGGCTCTAAATATGTTATACATCTTCAAGCGATTCTGATTCTTATCCTGCGGGCTTAAAGACCGCCGTTAATGATATTGCAGGAGGACGCCGGTGCCCCAGCGGTGCGTCACGGCTACCTCATAGCAGTGACGGTCGGTGGTATAGAGTGTGATGGTGAGCACGTTGCCGTTGGCATCAAACTGAACTGTTTCTGTTCTTGGATTGCTGATAATTTACCGTAAGTTGTTCCTTAATTGAATGAATGAATATAAAACTTATCTTCTTTTTTGCATCTTGTATGCTACGTTAAATATGTTTTTATTATTGAAGAGTTATTAAAGTGTGTTAAGGCAAGCGTGCCAAAATCTAGGCTGCAAGGCTTCAAAATCGGCGGATTTTAAAACAAACTTTCAACTCTTGTTTTACGCTCTTTCGCGGTTGATTTTTCAAAAACAAAAACATTGAAGCTCGCGTTTGTTTATTTCTAACCAAAAAGCTAAATGCTAGTTTTCAGAATGCTTGCTGCAAAATTGGTGGTTTTGCAAACAATTTTTCAATCTACATTTAACTCATGGCGGTATATCAAAAAATACTTCCTAAATGGGTGTCTGCGTCATAAAAAGAATTTCATATTTCTGGCTTCAGTAGTTTAAGCTTTGCGATGTTGAATCCTTCAGCCAGCACATATATTAACATACATGATACTTATGCGCGTTTACCTATAGATAGATAATGCGAAATAACAACATAACTTTCGATTAAATTATAATACTTAGGTGGGTAATGTTTTATTAAAAGTAAATAGTATGTATGTGCAATTGTGTAATGTGTATGTGTAACTATGGTTTTACATCATAAATAATTACCGTCGCTAAATAATAATAGTATAATTAAATAACTGAAAATATAATATTTTTATCTGTAACTTTAAAAATACATATTTAGTGTACTGGAACATAAACTGACTTAAACAAATTGAACGTCTGGCAGCGGATCAGTGCATGTACTATTCCCATTACGATACAGGAAACATTTATCAACGTACACTCTTAAATAGAAAACTTCGTTTTATAAAGCTCATTTATACATAGTATTGTCGATTTCAGCCAGCAAAGAGCGAGCCAGCATTTTGTTGTGTTAGTTATTTACAAAGTTTATAAAGGGGTTGATATCATTACCGAATTTATCATTTCCTGTTATGTAAACTTGAGTATTGTGTGAAACAAAAGTCCGAAAAAAGTAACTTTTTTAATTAATTCCAGTTTTCGATAGAAATTCTTAGGAGATAAATGTCCTTGAAAATTCTCTACTTAAACGTAGTAATATTATTACGTCATAAACGTATTAAAAGCTTGTTCAAAACTCGTCTATTAGGAATTTATCGGCATCTCTACAACTATAATATCCTTTCTCATTTCCTTCGCTTGTTCCGTAAGACGCAGATCTAACACCAGATTCTAGTTAAGTCTGGATTTTGTTCTGACATGATTGAATAAACAGATCCTTAGGTCTGACTAACGCAGCGTTGTTTCAAATGAATGCTTACGCTATAAATTATACTCTTTATAATGATATACAAGTTTGCTCGTTTAAAGTTAAAGAATTTTCGTGAACTACTAGTTATTAATTATCGTCTCTTTACTTAGTAATAAGTTATTACTAATAACACACTAAAGGTTTATGAAAAGTAACGGAGTTTGCCCGATGTTCTGAAAGATGACATTTCGTTTGTGTCATGCAAGCCTCGTTATACACTGCAAGTAAAAAACTGTACGTAACTACGTGTGTAGCCCAGACGTATTCCGAAGGCAGGCACTTATAAACAAGTCTCAAATTAGGTCGCCACTAAAGACCGCTCTCATGTTGGTAATTACACTTTTTTAAAGCTGGCGGTTGTTAGTTGTTGTTAGTTGGTACATACTTTTTTAAAATACGACTAATTTTAGAAGAGCTTAATGTAGGAACGTACGTCATTAAGTCGTTACGAATTGCAATTTAGTTCTTTTTAAATAACCGTTTTAAAGGTGGACAGCCTGGTACATTGGAGGAAGATATCAAAAACCTAACATTAACAAATTGAACGGGGCGAAGAAAAGATGGACAATTGGAGAAAACTCTAACCGTCGCCCGCTCTGTAAATCTGTAATAATTACCTGTATTCGTCGAGTTGCGTAGAAAGTGCCATTCGTTTAATAAGATAATAAATATACAAAACTGGCCTACCATGATAATTGCATATACATATATAGATATTTTATTTGATTTAATAGACTTTAGTTTATACTAGAGAATTAGCTGCATTAACAGCTTACGCGGTAGATAAGTATCTTTGGTAGTTAAGGGGCAGTGTTACTACATATACTGGTTAGTAATCAAGCGATCCACTGAAAGTTTTATGTCAACCATGTCATCCAACAATGTTCAACAATTATCATAAATTCTATAGCATTTTTCGGAACGCACGTCCGAAACAATATACGGGTGATTTCACTTTGAATTTAAATTCAGAATTCAATTCTCCCTTAAAATGCTTGTACACTTAATTGCAAAAGTGTTTATACGAAAAATAATATTATATTTACTTGCTACAGAGACGGCGGTATTAATTTGAAATGTTGCGATAATTGCTGTGACGAAACCAAGCCTCCTTCTGAAGAAATTGATCACGACATTAATTTGATACGACGAGGGAAAAAAAAGAAATCTAGATTTTAATCGTAATAACTGTCATGCGTTGTAATAATCTAGTACTCAAATATATGAAACAGACGGAATATTTTTTGAGTGTTTTAATTACAATAATAATAATAATACTTATATCATCGCCCAAAAAATTATATTTACAAACTGTTAGTAATACATTTAGAGGTGTGTATGTTTTGGCAAAATTATACATATAGGTAAATGTATGTATATTATCGGAGGAATTATATGAGGTTCGATTAACGGAGTTAAATAGATGCATGTAGGTAAGCCTGCTTCTTAGATAATGTATGTCTATTATTGTGTATATCACGATATAAATAATACACCAAACTACAACTTTTACACCGGGAACATAGTTCCAGCATATGTTAAGTTACCGACGAAGTATATTTATATTTGTTATGCAGACAATGTAATAGTGTTAGTAGCAGATTGAGACTGACTTAAAAGGCGTTAGTAATTCTTTAAAAATTATGCAACGATTGCTACAACAAAACAATCAATAATAATATTTTATTAACCTACATACAACTATATCAGAGTAAGCTTTAACAGATGTTGAATAAAATGTTTTTATAATTTCCAAAAATTTTAAACATTACAATCGTAACTCACT
>DWEM01000990.1:0-15883 GCA_018245935.1 Agara belti belti
CATTTGTGTGTGCAGCACATTTGTTCGTTCTGTGTCTGGGTATAATAAAAACATCTATACAATGTATGCATGTATGTTGATCAGCTGTCCGGTTACCATAAGGGTGAAGTCCCGTAGTCGATGGCCTTAAACCTTACCATTATGATAGAAAACCGAAGTCCAGCAGTGGAACAGTAAAATGGTTGAAAATAAAAATCTATGTCAACTACCATTCATGTACATTATATTCATTTGCGTTTTCTTTCTTCTGACTAACGCTGACCGTTTCCAGGTGTCGATGCTATCAACCGGTTCTTCTGCGTCCAGTAACATGAGCTCCAAAATCAAAGCCTTAAGTCACATACAGCAGGAATTGACTGCGGAACATAGGAGCGAATTGATAATCGAAAGGGTAAGTCTTGATTCGTAACTGTGGTGGTGTGGTGCATGATTACTGTTAGGTGGTGCCTTCCATTCCCGCAACGTCCAAAATTTGTGGGATAAACATGACTTTGTTTTGCCTGTGTTTAAAATCTATACATATTATGAAACAAAGTTCCCAAAAGCTGTAGGTCCGTCTGCTGATTTTTATACGGTTTTTATAAAAAGATTATTTTCCACGCGGACGAAGCCGCGGGCACAGCTACTTACCTATATAAAGTATATATTTGTAAATATTTGTAATAGTCTGTCAGCTGTCAGGTTGTAGCGGCATATCGCAGGCTCATTATTATCGTGTGTAGAATATCCTAGCAACAAAATAAATATATCGAAATCGACAAAATCAGCAAACATTCAACACCATAGACAAACAACAAAAGCATACAGTCAACACCATAGACAAGCAACAAAAGCATATAATAAAAACTTAACAAAAATAACATCTATTAAATTAAAGGTAAGTTAAATGTAACTTGCAAAGTAAAAACACATTTGTGCTGTAATCCACAAAAAGGACGAACTCTGCAAACGTCCCGTTGTATTGACTGCGCCGATGGTTTCAGTCCTGCTCGCACCTTTTACCGTATCAACATAGTCGAACATACAATTGTCAAAAGTAAATATTTATATTGCAATGCTGTATAGCGGATATGGTACTCAGCTAAATTATTAGCCCGCAAATACTGGGTAACAATTCCACTAATAACGTTAATAACAAGTAGTGGTTTGGATTTTTATTCCTCATTCCGTTTGTCTGGGTTGAAATCCTGGCACTTATATCTGTTATATCAACACTGAATCGGCATATTAAAGCATGCTCCGGGCCACAGCCTCTCAAACTCAATTCGTCTACTGTCCACTTGGAGAATCATTTCTTTTCTTGCGCCCCTAAAATTTGTTTATTTTAAATATTTCGAGTGTGTCATATGTCCCTGCCCTATCTGAATAACTTCACTGCCATCCAATTTCCTATAACTAAATCCTTTACCGTCCCCTAAAAGCCTCAAGCGCCCACAAGATTGAGAACACTTTGAGAAAGACTGCTCTATGCCTTCCAGCAGCTGCAGACGGACATGTGCGTAGTAGTGGTTGCAGTCAACACGCTAAAAGGTCTCACTTGGCCTATGCCGCGACTTTACTGAACTGCTGTTGCTTTACAATGTCTTTTTATCGTTCAATTGCATTTGTTACTACGGCGCTCCCTTGTTCATTCGATTGTGTGATTTAAATATTTGTTCCCTAAATAAATAATAAATAAATTCCGTGCGTGGACACTCATCGGTTCAACAGTTTCAGGACGAGGCGACCCGTCAGAAAACCGAGAAGATCCACAAAGCGTTGGAACGGAGCATGCGGGACGGTGACGTGAAGAAACTGTTCATGAAGGCTTTCACGGTCGACGGCTCGTCCAAGAGCCTGCTGATCGACGACAAAATGACGTGCGGTTACGTGGCCCGACTGCTGGCGGACAAGAACCACGTGACTATGGACCCGAAGTGGGCCATCGTGGAACACCTCACCGATCTCTGCATGGGTGAGTCCTCAAACTTTTTGTTTGTTATATGAAGACAGTGGCAAACGAGCAAGCAGCAGTCACGAGATTAAGAAATAAAAATGACAATTTTTTCAAAATCGCTCAAGCTGCTTATGTGAAAAATTAAAATCTTACTGATATATACAGATACTATGGCTTTTGATTATTTATCAGCTCAAACAGTAGTGATTGGAAAAAAAGTTGGTACTGTTAAAATAAATAAAAAAAATATTGACTACATTGACATTGTCAATATCAAACCAAAAAAGATTACTTATTGGAGTTCTTATAACAAGCACATTCAGTGAATGATATATTTTAAAATAACACTGCATATTTAAAATACAATCCATGATAGTGAAAATGAAAAGGTGTTTCAAAGTAAGTAGTTAAAAGTAACATTGTTTCAAGAAACTGGGGGAAAAAATAATTCAATTATTGAACAAAAAGTTTCAAGTATTATATTTTTTATAAAAAAGAAACAATATTAGGGACATAAAAATATTATCTTAGCCATTGCTTTCATTGCAATGGCCGCCATCTATTGCACAAATCAGGAACTTCATAACGGAATCAACGCCATCTGTTTATAGATGTGTTAAATAAAATGCTGCATTTCATTATCATCATCTCATTTCATTAATTGTTATTTACAGTATCCGTTGTTTTATACGGTTTAATTATTAGAATTAAATTCTGTTTTAGAACGAGTGTACGAAGATCACGAGAAGTTGATTGACAATATAATGCTCTGGACGAGGGACTCGAAGAACAAAATACTATTCGCTGAGCGTACGGACAAAACGTCCCTGTTCGAAACACCCGAAAGATTTCTACTGCCTGAAGACGATAGTGGTATTGTTTTTTATTAAATTCTAATTTAACTAGATAAGTTGATAACTTCAAGCATGCCTGATGATATTAAGTGGTTGATGCAGCTCTGGTCACCAACTTCCGGCTTCTACCATGATACCAAGTCGCATGCTTGCTTACGAGGATGAGCTACAGTAAAACAAACTTTATAGAGTTTTACTTCTAATCCTATTAGCATAAATGTGAAAGTTTTTTCTTTGTGAGTCAATCATGCAAAAAATACTGCTTTGATTTGAATGAAATTTCGCATTCGGATAGATTATGGGGCGAAGAGCGACATAAATTACTTTTTATGTGCTAAAATACTCGGTTCCTATGAGATTCAGTCTTAGATTTGAAATGTTTGTGTACGTTTATCTCTCAGCCTGCTAGATGGCGGTATAACCAATTTAAAAGTCTCAACCATTTAAATGTTTAGAATATGTAGGTGTTACTTAAATTAATAGGTGGACTCTTTAATCTTAGATCACGCGAACGACGTAGATTGTAGCTAGAGCATTGTACATAACTGTTTCATTAAATCTAGTTCATTTATCCAAAGGTTGGCCAAGCGAGCAAGACGAACACTCGCGACGCGTGATTATCGACGAGTTTTTCGCACCGTGCACGGGCATCTCCGTGCCGTCGATATCTGGACATCCCGTGCCGCCAATGGAGGGCCCATTGTACATGAAGACAGAACTTAAAAAATGGAAGCGATACTACTTCGTGCTACGACCATCCGGTAAGTGATGCTAGCGTTAAACTTCTGATGCAATAAAATAATCATAAAAGTTTAGCACTAAAATGGAATGGAGGATTGTACGCGTTTTTTTCTATTCGCATTGCAACCAGCAACAACGCTACGCGAATAGTTATCATAAACACTGTGCAGCCGACGGCGCGAAGTTGAACTAATTCTATTTTCAAATTTATGTTAACTGGCTAACACTCCTCATTCGTTCCTCTGTCCCCCAATAGGGCTGTACTATTCGCCGAAGGAGAAAGTTAAGACTAAGGAACTAGTGTGCACCGCGACCTTCGAAACGAACGAAGTGTACTTGGGTGTGAACTGGAGGAAGAAATACAAATCCCCGACCGATTTCTGCTTCGCAATCAAACATCCGAAACTCCAGCAGCCAAAGAGCTTGAAGTTCATAAAATTTCTGTGCGCCGAGGACCAGAAAAGCCTGGACAGATGGATAAATGCTATGCGGATAGCTAAGGTTAGTCAGTTAGGAACTGGTTCGATACTACTGGAAGTTCATGAAATAGGCTAGTTAATAAATAGTGAGTAATTCTGGAAAATATGGAATAAATTTCCTTCTGAGGTATTCCTGGAAAGGTGTGTGACATGGGCTTTTTCAAAAACAAGTATGAAAACAGTTCTCCTTCCTAGCCGGTAACACATTGGTGACTCCACGGTTGATGCAACGGTCCATAGGCTACGGAGACCATTTCCTATTAGGTGGCCAGTCAGGTCTTTACTAGACTGAATTTATTAGATAACCAAATCTCAGTCATTTATAATCAATATTAGATTACTATGACTGACCTGCAGCGTCACAAGTCATCAAAACAAGATTGGCCGGTTCAGTTGGAATTAGGATTAGTCACCCGAGGTTGGTCATAAACATCGTGTAAAATCCGATAACCACTTTAAAATATCTGGATGTGTCTTGGTCGGCTTCAGCAATTGGACGCGAAATATTTGTGGTAAAACCTGCAATAAAGGTTTCAATGGTTCTCTGTAACTAATAAATCATTTTATACTAACTCATTTCATAACATAATGTACTTATTTGCAGTTTTGTTTCGTTAAGTAATAATAGATGGCGTTGTATATGTAAAAGATTGAGGAATCAAATTAAAATAATGATTTCATTTGCAGCATGGACGTCAACTTCTGGAAAATTATAGATCGCTCGTAGAAGACCTGACGCACGAAGACCTGGACCACCTGGCCCAAGCGCGATCTTGTTCTGTTAGTATATACCCCTCGTCGGAACTAACTATATATTATACTAACTGCTTCAGTTATAATAGAAAATGAACGATTCCTTTATTAATCTGATGAAACTATTTATGCCCCTAACGTTGTTGAGATGCACCTATGTATCTGTATGTATATTTAAGAAATAGACTACCATTATTAATTTATGTAATAAATAATTTGTTTAATGTATATCTGTATCGATAACATATTGTGTCTTAAGAACTGTAAAACGGTAACATTTATTGATTATATCATTTTGATATTGGGATATTTTTTTGTGATCATATGTACGAGTATAGCAAAATTAAGATTTTTTTTAATAAGTCGGGATTTTTTCTTTGATATATACCTATAAAGCGTATATATGTAATCGATAATATAATAATGTATCTAAATGATTGAATGAAATAAGTTTCGGGTTGAACTAAAACAGTTTACTTAACACGATATAATTACAATTCACTTTTGGTAAGAGTCGAAAATATTAAAAGTGGACGATTCAGCCTGCTTAAAGGCCACTCGGCCCGAAATTTCTGTACGATATATTTACATTATGTCTATATACTTTATTAGTATGTAGATACATTCTTTGAATATAAAAATCGATATGAACAATGATATTCAGTTAACGTTAAACTGCATTTTACAGTTCTTAAACGTTTGCAGTGTGAGATGACTAATTCAATTATAAATAGCATTAGGGTCTATATTTTCCAGCAGTATCTATATTTATGAATAAATGTAATTAATTCTGCGTAGATATTATATTATTGTGATGCAAATGTAACAACTAACATAGTGCAGTGCAGCGATTATTTAGCTAGCTATTAGAATATATGAGACTAACATACGAGGATTGTATTGTATTGTATGTAAAAATTTGTATAATATAACATATCTCCCTAAATTATTTCTAAACTCGAAAAGTATACTTCTATTAGTATACTTCTAGAGTTCAGATGCGTGATGTAAGATGCGCCAAGCTCGGGCAGTGGCCAGTTAACACCAACCCAGATTACAGCTCCTATATTAAAAAAAAAGTTTTTGATTGTGTGTTAATTAATGCAATGCTAAGGCCGCATCAGCGAAGCTTGCGTGTATACGGAGCGTTGTTCGTCAAGCGAATGTTCTCGAAAACATAAAATTGAAGACATATTTTAGATGTACAACCGTTATTGATTATTTATGTCTGTAATGGCCAGGCCTCTTGCTCTAGTGGTTAGAGACCCTGACCGCTAAACCGGAGCTTGCGGGTTCAATTCCCATCCGACACAAAAAAATTGAGATGAGCACATTTGTTTGTTCCGTCTGGGTGTTATAAAAATGTATACTTATGTTATTATGTATAATCATGTTTATCAGCTGCCCGGTTACCATAACAGACATTTTATTGCCTAATTTGGATTCAGATGTTTGTCGGTGGAATGTCCGAATAGTAATAATAATTATTATTGAAAAATAATAATTATTAAATAATATTATTATAATTATTATTATTATTATTCTAGTAACCTCATTACGACAAATGGCTCGTCTTATGCGCCTTAGGATGTTGTTAAATAGTAAAAATTAATTACATAAACATGATCACACAAATATGTGATGTTAGTACGTGGGTGTATTCAAGCAGTGTTTGCCCAGTAAGTTTCATGGCCAAATGAATGATTCTATTTGCCCAGCAGTGGGTTAGTAAATCGCGATTCCGTTTTGCTGTCGCGGTTTTTGAAATATTGTAACAACAATGTTTTTGGACAAGTTTGATTTTATGTCACTACATAGAATATTTGCTAGGATTTACCAGAGGAAACCGTTTTTATCATCCGTATAATATTTGACGAACAATTTTAATTTGTTTTAAGCAGATTACGTCTATTCCCACTAACGCCAGCGGTGGGCCCACGGCGGCCGGCATGAATCCTGCCCAGTCTACTTCCAGCGGCGGCAGCGTTGCCGTCTCCGAGAGCAGCAGTGGAAGGTCAGTACAACTGCGGCGCATACACACGAGCTCCGATCACAGCACTTACGTTGCAATGCTTAAAATCATTTATTACTCCAAATTGTTTGTTCATTTGTTTTAAGCTGAGCACAGATGTAACATCACCAACAAACGAAGCCATTGCCGGAGGTTCGATGGCGATGTAGTAACACATCGCCAACGTAGACACATACCAGTAGTCAAGTTTAATGATACAGCAGTTTGCGGCTTGCCATTGCAATTATTATGCAGAGAGCATTTTATCAGCAATGCAAGTGTTGTAAAAAACATGTATTTATACGCAAAGCATAACAATGCGATGTAATGTTTCTTTACTTACACGATGTGTATGACAGTAATATGACATAGATATTGTAAACATATCATTTTATTGATAGGTACAAGTAATTGTCACATGTGCGTTGTTAGCCCGAGCAATTAACTAAAAACGTAGACATAATTTTCATTATAAAAGTATTGTTATACATAATGTATTTTATAAGCGTCATGTTTTTTTTAATTAGCTTTACAATTTTCATGTTCGGCCAGTGCATCTTTTATTTACTAATCGTATACAAGTAATTAGGACAAGTTCCGAATAAAATGAGACAATTTTTTTTTTATTATAATAGTACATAGGTTTTCACTTCTTCTACTGTATCTCACAATGCTAAATTTTAATTGAACGAAGCCATATTTATACAAATACGTACTAATTAAAAAAAAAATACATGTAAATAAAAAAATTGTCAGGTGCGTAGAACGTGACATGAAAACAATATAATATGAAAAGTATAGGTATGCCTTGTCAGGGTTCATTGACATCGAGTCAGTAGAGTGCCGAAGTTGCTTACCAAACTGGTGTTATACAAATCACACATAACATTATGTTTATACTAATGAGCATATATAAATGTTATTGCATGTTCTTTGCAGGCATTCTCGCGCATCGTCGTCCAGCTCCAGCGGCTGCTTGTCCGATGGAGGCACTGCCTCTGAGAGCGCGTTCGACTGCGAGTTTCCTATGGGTTAGTATCTATTAATAGTAAGCAGTGAACATCTCTATACTTATAGAATTGTCATGCTTCTACATTCTTCACACTCGATACATGCAAGCATCTGAGTCTTCTCACCTCCCCATCAGCCAGTGTCTGACCTATTTCAACATAAGAAAATCTTGGTTTTCTTCGGCACCGAAATAAAATAAAATTGTCATTATTATCACTTCAACGGTTAAAAATAAGGTATTCCATTGAATTTCAATATAATTTTCATGTTTTAAGGAACAATCAAGCGTAAGCCGTCAATGAAGCCCAACATTCCGCTTACATGGATGACCAGACAGCTGAAAGAGATGGCAGAGAACGCCAACGAAGGCAACGATACCGGCACCCTGACGCGCCGCCCCCGGAACAAGGATGACTCTACTCTGAAGCGTCCTAATAACGGTAACTACTGAAACAAACAAACAAACTGACTGGCCTCTAGGTCTGGTGGCTAGGTTTATTAGGTGACTGTATATATTCAGGTTTAATAAATTTCTGATAATTAATATTTATTTATTTATCCTTTACAATAGATGGGCTTACTGCCTAGTGACATTTTTTACCAGTCAACCCTTGGTGATGGTGAAAAATGTTGGCAGGTATCAACAAAAACATAGCCAACAACAGGCGTTTAATTACATACATCTTAATATATATACTTCTTGTGTGCGTGTGTATGTCACTGAACTCCTAAACGACCGGACCGATCTTGATGAAGTTTTTGTGTGTTCAAGGGGACTCGAGAATGGTTTGGATTCACAGTTTGGTCCACGGTAAAATGCTTTTTAATTCATTTTTTAGTAGTTGTTGATTTTAGAATGTTTCACATTGGATCCAACAGACTGCGCCACCATCGCAGTGTTCCGGTTGTCATGGCAACGATCTTTACAGGCGTATAGATATAAAACTTCACTTTTGTCATTTGTGTTATCGGATTATAATCACATATACATATACAATTATACGCGACTTCGTCCGCGTGGAATAAGGACTATGGGCAGCATTTTAATTTTCTAGGATACTATCATCAATAGTTTTCGCAGTGCATGCGATGAAAGATATTTTATGGTAATTTTTTTACATCTTGAGTTACATTATTGTAGATGGATGGATGGATTGTATATGGATCTTAATTTTTTCCTGTAATTAATATAGCCTATGTTGATCAGTGGTAATGTAGAATTCAAATGGTGAAAGAATTTTTGAAATAGGCCCAGTAGTTTTTGAGCCTATCTGTTAAATACACACATCCAAATCTTTCCTCTTTATAATATTAGTATGATTACGTGTCATGTTGTTTGTCCGCGATGGACTCCTAAGCTATTGAACCGATTTAAATCAAATTTGATCTAACTTGAAAGATAGGATAGCTTTTTATCTAGAGTAATGATCTGATATTTATTTATTGCAATGTAATTTTTTTTATACGACAACACTTAGTCTGATAAACATCTCATTTCTACAAATATGAGATCAAGTTACTATGACATTACTATAATTGAACCACGGCAACGCGTGGCCAGGTCTTCTAGTATAATAATATATTTTTGGTTATGTTTAACAGCTTACTATAAACAAGGTTGCAGTTACCTGGTTGTTATTTTTGTACATTTATCACGTAATCTTTATGAGAAGTTTTGTATATCACTTTTTAATATGTAATGGAGATCGTTGTACGGTTCCAGATAACGCCGAGCAAGCCGACTTCAGCAGCGCCAGTTCCTACGTGAGCGCCAGTTCGGGCAGCCCCGCGCACGCCGAAGTGGCGTCGTCTGGCTTCTACGAGGCCATCAGTACTGACTACCGCAAACACGTCAAGATCGCCGACAACTCGTCGCAGTATGATTACGCCACGACATACATCAATTACGCCGATAGCCAAGTGATCGATGTGCCCACCGTCGTCACGGAGGACCTGCCTCCTCCGCCGCCGCCGCACGAGAGCTCCGAGGCCGCCATGTATTCGTCCACCACTAGCCTCGATTCTCTGCCTCCTCCGCCACCGCCGGAGGACAGTCTCGACTACATGGGCGACTTGCTCGGTACCCTCCCTCCGCCGCCGCCGGAGCACACCATTGACAGCACGCCGGGTCGCGTCCACGACATCGTCAATCAGCTCACTGTTCAGCAAATGGAGCAGGCTGCCAGGGCCGGACAAAAGCAAGTCCCGCGTATCTATGAGTCCAGCCGTAACTACCGGCAGCAATCCACTCTCGAGAAAATAGTGGACTCGCGCCATCCTTGCATCTATCCCGACAAGAATATGTT
This sequence comes from Agara belti belti, assembly GCA_018245935.1. NCBI lineage: Eukaryota > Metazoa > Arthropoda > Insecta > Lepidoptera > Hesperiidae > Agara > Agara belti. Next base: position 10,092 of record DWEM01000990.1, read on the forward strand.
CCAAGAAAATGGAAAATATGGCGAATGCATCACTGAGCTGCAGACTAAAAAAATAACTAACGGCAGTGCTCCGTCTACTCAGAAGAAAATAGAAACGACCAAAACCAGTTCGCTGAAGAAAGTCAACTTTGAGCAGTCCGTAGCGGCCGAGCCAAAGAAAATAAAAAAGATCTCTTTCAACTTGGACCCGACTCCGTGCTCGCCTAAGAAGCCGCCGCCGCCGAAGAGGAACGAAAGCACTCGGCTGTCGTCGCCTAAGAGGTTGGCCGATTCCAACTGCAACCCCCCGAGGGACTTTTTGAAAGACCTGCAAAGAGTCATGCGCAAGAAGTGGCAAGTCGCCGAAAAATGCAAATTAGAACCTGATATCACACCGCACGAGGTGCTCGGTTTCAGGGAATATCCCCTGCTCGATGAATATAAAGAAGCGAGTGTGAGTATGTGGGTTCAAGAGCACTACGGAAAGATCGTGCCACCCTCGAGCCAGATTTACCAAAATGTGTACATGCAATATGGGCAGGATGTGGGCCCTCGTAAGGATGAGCCGGCGCCGATTAAGAAGCGCCCGCCCCCTGCTCCTCCGAAGAGAAGCGAATCCACTCAGCTGTCATCACAGCAAAATGTGCAACAACAAGGACAAAGTTCTTCCCAGCAGCCCGCGCAACTCATCGCTGCTGTGCCGCAATCGGGTCAGTACCAACAGTCGATCCAACAACCGCAGCAAATAGTTGCAATCCTCGCTTCCGAGTACAGCGAGCTCTCGATTCAGACGCCGCCCACTCGCAGCGCTCACTCGCTCGCACAAGCGCCCGCCATGAGCCACACTGCTCCAGTGGCCCAAGCTGGCCCCTCCACTGGAATCGTCTCCCACGCGAGCCCGACACCGGCCGTTAAACCGAATGCCTGAGGGCAAAGAGTTTTCCGTCACGGACGGAAAACTGTATACGTATCCATAGCGGCTCGCAAACAACAGCAGAAGAAAAAGGAACAAGAAGCTAAAAAGGAGGAGGAGGAGGAGGAGGAGGAGAAGGCAGGGCAACAACAGCAAAAGCCGAAGAAGAAGAATCGCAAAGGGAAGAAGTAAGCTCTTGTTCAAGTGCGTTGTCGACTGTGCAACAGTAAAATGATAGGACATCTATTGTGTTCCCCACCACTTAGTAGAATCGTGCACGTGCGTAGTATAATTTATGTCTAAATTCCAGCTCTCTGAATTGTTGAAGTGCTATAGTGATGTGAGTGACAATATGATGGTACAATTTTATAATTGAGGAGTGTACAGGACCTTTATAGGGTATGGCTTAGTGTATGATCGCTATAAAAGAATGGAGGTGCTATTTTGAAAAATGGTATACTAAAGTATGTAGTTTGAGGTCCACTTGGAATTATTTCCATATAGTGTAATGTTGAAAACATTTTGAACGTCATTCAGCAGACTTGTCTATTAATTCCATTGATTGTGAAACATTTCAGGAATTTTTGCAAGTGGACCGGGGTGGAAATGATAAAGAAGAGTTGGGGTTTTGTTAATTTTATATTGTGTTCCTAGGTTGATGATGTTTTAGATCAATAGATTCAATAGATCACGTGTTGGAATCATAATTGATGTGAATTGTGTTAATCACCTTGCATTAGCAACTTGACCTGGCACTTAGCAGCTTTCAAATATATGTATATACCTGTGTATGTAGATCTTCGCACTTATTATGAAATAAGTTTTCCCCGTTTGTGCAAAATATGCAAGTACATTTGTTTTTGTCTAATATTTAGGGGGGTAGCTGTACTTTATCTACTTTCGGTCGCTTCGAAGAAAAATTTCAGAATATGTTAGTTCTACTGACTTTTGAACATAAAATATTCCTAAATTTGTGCCATAAAATCATTAAAATTTATTAAGGCTTGGAGATTCAAATCTTATTTTAGAGTATAACCTCTTCTCACACAAGATACAACTCGACAATTAATGTGCAATCGCCAATTAGTCGAATACTAGAATGTCGCTCCTTAACAGTTTCTGTCAAGCTTCGTAATTTCAACGTATATAGAGCAGTATAAAAATGTACAGAACTCCAAACGTCTGATCTCAATGCAGTATGAATCGTCGTTATTTTATTATTTTCGGGCTGTGATTTTGTACAATTTAGTTATCGGCCATTTTGTAAATTTTCGCGGCATAACGTGACACGAGAAACTTCAAACGTGCTGTGCAAAGATCGCAGCATACATACAGCATTGTACAATTGATAAAATAACGAAATGTGAATTATTAACGTATACACATACTCCACATTTCTCTAACAATGCCGCAATAATTTACAAAATATTCATCGATTAAATATGTACGGATTTCTTTACAACGCAAACTAATGCAGATCCCAAAACATTCGTATTTGGATATTATATAAATACCTGACTAGATTATAATTTTATCGTATGATATTAACAACAAAATATTTTATAAGTATAAGTAGTAACTAATGACACGCGGGAGACTTAACTGAAGTACCATGATGAGGCTCTGTAACATAGAAATATCTAATGGAAATATGTTAGCGTAGTTTCGTTTGATTGGACGTGAAATTGTATCGGTAGCTTAATATATCGCAAAATAATCACAATGTAGAAGAATCGTGTTAATTATATGTCTTATTACCGTACCTATTACTGTGCATAATGCAGTAATTCCAAATTTTGCCTCACGCTTGTAATAGTAATGGTTCTTTGGTGAATATAGTCTTGTACTAGATCTGTGCTCACGGTTTCTTCACTTTCCTTCATGTAAAATTAGCATCGATGTATGTAGTCTATAAGAACGGTGAATATGTACTCGTGGAACTTGATGTTTAAATGTTTTTACGTCTCACTTCGTTAAGTGTTACGTGGTATTTGCATGTGATGTTCGTGTTTACATGTTTACGTGTACTATGTCGTAGATGGCAGAATCGTAGAATATATGTAACCCAGTAATTGTAGCACGTATATGCTTATAAAATGATTTCTGTTTAGTAGAGCGTCACAATACAATAGCGTTGGCCGTGTAATGATAGCCTGATGACCGTTACTATCGTTAGCATCAAACACTTTTAATGTCACAGTTCGTTGAGGCTTTAGGTTTTATAATATAACGGTTGATACTGGACTTTGTATTGATCTCTTAGACCTCTCTCAGCCTTTGCTAATAATACTTTCAAGGGCTAACTTGTTTGTTACTCCATACTTGGTAGAACATCACGCAGGATGTCTAAGCGGCTTGGTAGAAGGCCTTTCTGGGTTGCCATAGATAATAAACTTGTCAAAGATAGTAAACGCGTCGGTCTATTGTATTGGCAGCTAAAACTCCGTGTAGTGTAATAACAATAATAATCACTTGGATGAACTCAATATACAGTCTGCGAAGCCCGAATAAGAAAGTTTGTCTATAGAATATTCATTGCCACGGATTATTGGGTTTTGGTGATGACAGCTCGTGTAAACGATTGTCATTTTGCATTTTGAATTTTGACAGTCCATTGATATATTTGACAGTTACACGTTCATGTCTGTTGCATTTTGATAGACCTGCGATAATATCGCAGATAGACCGAGGCATAATACAACGTGAGCGAAGCGTTAGATGTTGTACGAGTATGTGTATCGTATGACGTATGTATGCGACGGGTTCGGATACGCTTCGAAACGATGTTTAAATGTATTATTTCGTTTTTCTCGGGAATTATGCCTCGTGTGATCTTTCCAATTATGTATATTCTTTCTCAAATATACAAAAAAACAGTGTCGTTCAGTAGTGTTACTCGGTGTTTTACAGTATTGGTGTATTTTCAGAATATCGATGTACTTTTTAAATAAGACTAGTGTGTGTAAGAATAACCGTTGTAACACGTAAATGTTTAAATGTCTGTATCGATGTTCTATTGTTGCTTTTGAATATTTTATCTGTAAGTAGATATCGGACGTTCTGGCCGGAGAAGGCCGTCCAAGAACAATCCCACAAGCGCGATAAATGCAATTATTGCAAAGCATTGCGAGAAATGAATATCAACAGTACATGTTTCCATCTGGACAATGAGCTAGTCTCATTTCTATAGTCTGAGTACAATTTGTTTCGGTTGTATTTGTTCTCATTCAGTCCGATGTCTGTTTACATTTATCAAGATGAAGCGCTAATTCATAGCTTTTTAACTCTGTTCGTTTCGCTTGACAATCCAACTTCGTTTCCATCTAGAACGAAAACATCGCTCTAAGACTGAAGTTTGTATCTATCTATCTTTTGTAGACAATAAACGTCGTCTATTGTTTTCGATGAGTGCCATTGTGCTATACGATTTTGGATCTTCACACTTACGGAATACGATCTTACTGTACATACGTTTTGTCACAATTGTCATCAATGTTTGCCATAAGGCACGGTGGTCTGTTACAGAGAAATTTCTGTAGAAGTATAGCCATCGTAAATCACTACATGCCATCGTTTAGCGATGTTGCCTTCGTATTCCGTATTATATGATGTAATACTTCGCTGATTGGATATGATTTGCGCAACATGTTAGAATATTTGGTGTAATGTTTATCAATGTGATGTAGCTTCAGCCGTTGTCCGACTCCCGTGCTAACTTATATTGAAGTGATTCGGACCTCATACGAGGCGCCCGTCTTGAACACGACTCAACATTTCGTCGATGCGAAGTTACCTCCAGATTTTTTTGTACTTCTGATTACTTTTCCTCTTTAAATTGTGAGCTCGTAAGTTATTTTCAAAATTATTCTATCATTGTTTTGTTTCATATAAAAGTTTCAATATCTCATTAGCTCCGATACTTTTGGCTACAATCATGAAGTCACGGGAGGCGGCAACGAGCACCATAACCTATTAATTGAAAGTAGTTATTTACATTGTAAGTGGATGTAAACATTAAAGCATGGAGTTTTTTATGTTACGTTCTTTTCCGTACGAACAGTCGACGGGTCGTGCTTTCGTGGTCACGGTGCCGTCTGTACATCAATGCTCGAATCAAAATTTTGTGTGAAATAATGGCCGGTTTACACCTATCGGTCGAAATACAACTTATCCATTTCTATCCGCATAGTGTACACAGATTGAATGTGTTACACGGATTCAAATTCGAAATATGAATTCAGACATGGAGCTTTGTTAAACTGAACACTGAAAGCGGTTGTGATACACCACGATTGCACTATTCGAGTATACGTGACATGTGACCGGAGAGCCGACCGAACCGATTCGAAACTATAATTATGTTATTAATTAATTACGACCCGACAGTCTCACCGTGGGACTTTAAAACCGTGTATATACATTTTGTCCTTAGATACTAAATTATGCTCGTCTATCGTAAATACAGGTTAATTTTTAACCTTTCCAATGTGTACGACCGCTCCTAAGTACATTAGGCGATACAGTGAAATTAAAACGAGTAGCCGACCGGCGGAGAACAATCGAGACCATTCCACACACTCGATGCAGCTGACGTTTTGGCCCTCAGTCGTGCATTAAGTAACGCGCTGCCAGTCTTTATGCCCACTGAAATGCCGTGCAGATGAAAGGCAGCTTCATTTTACAAATTACACAAATGCACCATACTATGACTGCTAATAACCTTTATTGACGGCCCAAATAACTATAGTATTTAACATTTGAATATTTAGTTAGGCTTTTCAATTCTCGATGTCAAGAACGTATAAAACATTGCTAATTGAATCGTAATTAATCAAAATTACCTTAAAATCTCACAAGAGGTACACAGTTACTGGTCGTTTATTACAAGGCATCTCTATAT
>DWEM01000991.1:0-15881 GCA_018245935.1 Agara belti belti
TCCGAGTCACTACTAGAAATTCTAAATTAGAAAAATCCAACAGTACCCGACCCGGGATTTGAACCCAGGACCTCCCGTTTGGCAGTCGCGCTAGCAACCGCTCGATCAACGAGGCAGTCATGGGCCTATATATTTCATAAAAGATTGCAGAAACAATAATTTCATCCACATAGTTAATCATTTTGTTATCTAAACTGGTAATTTGTGATAGTCTCCCATACTTCTTGAATTTCTACATTGTAGGAGTAAAATATAAATAGGCGGTCTTTATTGTGAACAGTGCTTATTACATACGTTCTACTGTAGCGAGTAGTAACACATTTTTTATATAATATCCTGCTAGCAAATAGTTGGTTACCTGTTCCCCGGTCGATGAGCCAGGTAATAAAAGGAGTGGTAAGTTGAGCCAAGCACCACCCAGTTCACTAACGTCGGAAGCATCAGAAGCCCTCGAGGACTTGCGACTAGAAGCATGGGAACCTCTTCGCACGTGCAGCAAGGCACTAAGGCGGCCACCCCATCCGCCTCCCGGTGACCACTTAGTGCTCTCTTCTTCCTGGGAAGGACTTCTGTTTTTTTGCCTGTAACATCCAAAGGCAAGACTATTCATACTAACAAATATAATGTACGAGATCGAAAGAGAGAGGTGAACGCGACGCCGTATACGTGACTCTGTCTAGAACTGTGCCAATAAAATGAATAACTTCGAAATAACTTCCCCTCTGTGAAGCAAAGCGTCAAGGTGATCGTGATAAATATTCGGTACATTTACCTATTCTGCACTGGAGCAGCTTCATGGGTTACCTTTTCATAAGAAGGCGAGGCCTTCGCCTTGCTGTGGGATTAATATGCTGTTATTGTTGTTACCAATTTTTTTTTTACCAGTGTATGAAAACCAGCTATGAAATGAATGAATGATAATATTTTGTATTCGTTCAGTTTGTTGATTCACTTCACCGGCACCTTGTAAAAATGTGTAAAAAAGTAATAATAAATATTGAAATATGATTGTCTTACTTGACGTATTCTCTCCAGGTCCGTTGTATTAACCGAGCGGCTTTATCTTCCCTTTTCCATATTCTAGTGCTAGATACTATTTCTAATTCTTTCCTCGTAGGGAATTGTTTCTTAAACTTAATGTCCATTTGCTCTTGCAACTGTCTGAATGTATCTGTTTCTTCTACGTGTCCCAGAACATGTTTGACAAGAGCATGAAGGATGTCTAGGCAGTGGATCTTATTTCCTCTAGCTATTGGTAGATTAAAACTGACAAGTGCTACTGTATTGGGTTTCGATATACCTAAAGGAGGATCTAGTGAAGCTATGAAATCTGATAGTTGAGCAAAACTTATGAATTGAGTAGCATGAGGATCGTACCTGGTGACAAAAAGGTTTTTAACAATATAATATCACAAGTCAAATTCCAAGGAGTTTGTCTTAGAAGTGAGTTAATTATTTTACAGTTTACTTACTTTGACCATCTAATATAAAACATTTCAAGATCATCTTCCACGATACCAATCTCTTCCTCTTGATGAGCTTGGTTAAAGTTTTCGAGAATGATTGCGATGTACATATTGATCACAATCATATAACTAATAATGATAAAAGAAGTGAAGTAAGTGATTGCCAAGAGTGGACTGCCACAGTTTCCATTTGTGTGCCCATGATCACCCAATTCGCAGTCTGGAGGTTGGATCATGAGTGATTCTAGGACATCGTTCCAACCGGCTGATGTCATCAGGCTAAAACATGGAGTTCATTCAATTATTTCCTATATTCGTATATACAAGATATGAGATATAATCGCCTGTCACACGATACGTTCTTACCGAAAAAGTAACTGCATACTCCTTCCGAATGTTTGAAAATTGACCAAATCGTCCAGAGCTCCCTGTTCTTTAACGTGTCCAAATACGGACATTCCAATAATTGCATAAATAAAGGTTATTAACGCGAGCAAGGCACCGATGTTAAAGAGAGCTGGTAGAGATACTACTAGCGCGAATAGCAGTTTCCTAATGCCTTTAGCGGCCTGAAATTTAAAATAAGAACGTGTAAAAAAAATTACAAATTTCAAATTTATCTCTCAGTCATAAATTCAGATGGAAATTTTAATTATATACTTGTAGTTTTTTGTAAAGGTATAATAATTACAATAATAGTTACATAATGCCTGCTTATACTCACTTTAATCAGTCTTAAAATCCTCCCTATACGAAATACTCGCACTACTCGTAACAAAGTGGGAGAAATGGGTAAATCTATCATAATGTCTTCCATTACTATGCCCAAAATTGACGCTAGCACTAAGAGAAAATCAAAAACATTCCACGGCACCGTGAAATAGTGATATCGTAGACCTACTATTTTAACTATTGCCTCTGAAATAGATTAAAAGTCATTTTGATTATGTGATTTCCATGATATAAATAGCTACGAACAGCCATATAATTACTTACCTAAACCAAATACTGTAGTAAAAAACGCGTTACTAACTTCTAATATAAAGAAAACGGAATGCGGTTGGTCGTAATGCTCAATACCCATTGTGAGCATGTTTAAGAAAATTAAAACGAATATTGCTATTTCGAACCTACGAGAATTCGACAAATCGTAGAACATCGCTAGAAACTGATTCCTTGGCCGCTTTATCACTTTCTGTGGCTTCTTCCTGCCCAGCTTTTTCATAGCTGTATAGTAATGTTTCTGGCTTTCTGTCAGAAACATTTCTAATACACCGCCTTCATACTGCAATTAAAATCGCAAATGTATTATTTACCACTAGTAATAGCCGTGACGATTACTTGCCATATTATGTATAAATCTCACCTTTTTCTTGAGCATATTAAAATTATCTATTATTACTCCTATAAATAGATTCAATGTGAAGAATGATCCACACACTATGAATATCACAAAATAAATGTACGCATAAAGGTTGGCTTCTCTCGCTGGCTGCAAATCTACTCCTCTAGCATCTACAGCGTCGGCCATTACTTCCATCCAACCTTCAAACGTAGCAACTTGAAATAACGCTAAATATGCTATACCAACATGGTCGAACGATATCTTGGAATTGATCCAAGAAAAATTATTATAATAGCACTCCCATCTATCATTTACTATCTGGAAATAAAATGTTTGTTGTAAAATTCTGCAACAAGGATAAGTTACTTATAACTGTAGGCGAAGTTTTAAAAGCTTACCTCTAAAGGTAACAACTCGCCTTCGTCGTCAACACACTTGAAGAACTTTCCTCCAAAAAACTGGACACCCATTATTGAAAATATTAACCAAAACACTAAACACACTAGCAACACATTGAAAATACTGGGTATTGCATACATAAGAGCGTTCACCACTATTCTCATTCCTTGCCATCGCGATATGGCACGCAGTGGACGTAACGCCCTCAAGGTCCTTAGAGATCGGAGCACTTTTAAATTCTCATTCTCTTCAATTAGCAAACTAAACACTGACACCTATAAATACATAGAATAGTTATATCACATGTTAGATAGCAAGACACATAGATATTAAAAACATTGTATCGATACTTACAAAAACTATAGTAAAGTCTAGTAGCGTCCAAAAACTTGTGAAATATCTAAAGAACCCCAGCGCTATCCATTTTAGAAACATTTCTATGACGAAGATCATGCAAAATCCAAGATTAGTCCAATAAAGTATTTTCTTCAAAGGCTTGTTCTTTTCGAGGTGTATATCTTCAAAGCACAGAGTGATACTAGAAGCAAATATGAGGACTAAGACGAACCACTCAAATGCAGGAGTGTCAACGTATCGAAGAATATACGTGCGAATAAACATCCATCGCTGACCTAGTCTGGTCCGAATGCAGGCATCCCAACAAGAGCTACTGTAACAAATTTAATTGGAAAATTGAATTATATTACCGCTTATTTGAAAAAAAAGTGATGTTTTTATACAACTTACGTTTTATAGCATTGGCGAGGAAAGCAATCTTGTGGAACTTTAGGCTCTTTTTGCTTTCCAAACCCAGGAAAGTTCCCCATGGCATCGATATATTGACCTTTGGAGTTTTTTCTTCCACCTACGGTTAATTCATCTACATAAGAAACTAAAGTTTGCCAAGGATGCTTCATGTCTTCCTCGCCTGGTCTACTTAATGGATCATTAAATAAAATATTTGGTGGCTGCTTTCTGAATTTTTCAGGTGTCGTTCGACTTGATATTTGAGCCATTTCATAATGCTCATTTTCGTCTAAAAAAGGATAAAAAATTAGATAACATTTTCAAATGCCGCTGTGTATGAAATATTTTTTCAATTACCTCTTGAATCGGATGGCTGAGTGTGATATCCCGAAGACATTTGATTCAATAACCTCTGAGCTACAACCTGATTTTCCGTAGACGACGTTTCGTCTAGATTTTCCTTAGAATCTTCTCGAATGCTCGTAATTTTATGTTCAGTTGCTAAGTCTCGAACATCTTTTAGCGTTTCTTGGCTACCATGGTTGACGTTATTGCTAGTTTGGTATAAATGAGGATACGCAAAATCAGAACCTACAGAAATTGGCCTGTAAAGAAGATAAAAGATACATTATAAAATCATGATTTCCCTGTATTATGATATGTTAATAATATTATACCGTACCTATTCAATGCTTCTTGATAACTATGACTATAAATGTTGTCGTGGGGGAATATAATGGTTTCCTGCATAGAACCTGAGAATCTTTGTTCAGTTGGAATTGGCGCCTTTTGTTCCTTCATGGCGCGATGTTGAGTCATAAATTCGTTAACTAACTCTTCTAGCTTAGATTTTTTTTCAGTCTCTTTGCTTTTCGATATAAGGAAACCTTTTTTTCTTACAATAGAACGTATCCTATCGAAACTTTTAGCTAATTTGGAATCTTCACCTACTTCCTGCAAAATGAAAATACCGTCTCGATTTAAGTCACTTTATCGCACTCACACCTACCTACAAACGATTATTATAGATCTAACAAAAAAGTTAACAGTATATTATTTACTAAAGTATGTCATCAAAATATTTACCTCTTTCCTATTCTTAAGTTCCTCACTATTAAAGCTATTGAGCAGCAAGGCAAGGAAGAGATTGAGCACCATGAAGTTACCCATAACGAGGGCAGGAAGGAATATGAAGAAACAGCTCTCTGCCCCACTGGCCTGTTCAGCGCGCATGCAGTCCCATAATGGCTCGATCCACTCGCCGCACAAAATCCGGAATATCATCATGAACGAGTGGAAAAAGTCGTTGAAGTTCCACCTTCGGTTCACAATAGTACATTAGAATAAGAAAATTCTAAATCAAAGATTGACAATAGATTCAAAGTCGTACAAAAATCTCATGTTTAATTGGTTTGCGAAATTATTAGCCACAAAACGGTTAGACAATTTATACAGTAGTGGAATAAACATTGTTACTTCAATTACTTTGCACGTATTTATATGTAGTAAAAGTCCAGTGATAAGTTATAAAGCAATATTGTAAGGTTTACGAATGTTTCTATTAAACATTTTCATACCTGGGCACAGGATCCGGGTCGAACTTGTCAGGCGTGTAGGACTTAGAGAACAACTGCATACCGATAACAGCGAATATGTATATAACTATTACTAACACAAACGTCAAATTGCCGAGTGCACCTATCGTTGATATTATAATACTCAATAACACCTTCATAGTAGTCCAAGACTGAGCTAACTTCAACACTCGCAACTAGAAACAAAAGAATATTGCTAAAGAAATTACGCCAACGGATTGTTTTGTTGCTATTTTGATTTTGAGATTACATTAAATTTATGGGCACAAAGTTAATAACAACACATAATTTGAATTTTTCAATGCGGATTACTTACCAAACGGAGGCCACGTAACACAGATAAGCCATCAACAAGTTCAAATATGAGATCGAGAAGACTGGCTGATACTATGATTAAATCGAATATATTCCATCCACATGCGAAGAAGTCCTTGCTCATTGCCATCACTTTCATAATACACTCCAAGGTAAAAATCGACGTAAATACCTGGAATGTTCAAAACATTTCATGAAATATTTTGGCTGAATATCAATACAATGAGTGACGAAAATAATAAAAAGATATTACCTTGTTTCCTATATCTAAAGCTTGCCTAACATTCTCACTCATGCCGTGGTGTTCCAAGGCAAGGAAAAGTGTATTGAGAATTATGCAGGTTGTTATGAACAACTCAAACAGCGGGTCCTTTACGATTCCATACAGACAGTTCTGAAACTGTAGCCACCCTTCATAGTCTATGCAGCACGAAACGCAGCATTCGCAGTTCCTGTCCACGAGCTCGTCTGTGAGCAATTGTAAATATCAGTAGTGATCGGGGCTAATCGTAAACACAAGCAACAAGTAACACAGAAAGAGAAAAGGGACAATAGAAAAGGAGTAATCAAGAGTAGCGAAAGCGTAAAAAGCATAGATTATTTCAATGCAAAGCTTCGGTCTGTAATTTTACCTAAGCTAAAGTGACATTAACATATTATAAGAATCCAAAATTCTTCATGCAATTGAAAGCGGAAAATTAGGACTAAGTAAGTAATAATAACGCGGAAAAATGCACGGTAAAAGATAATTTAGGATTGCCAATATTTAATTTAAATGGAAAACACTGACCAAATTGGAATACTTAATTTTGTTGATCCCAAATTGAATCGCATAAAAGTTGCAAAATGTTATTAACCGTTATATAATACATGAATTAGATTACAACCGAAGGTTCCTGGAAATGACACTTGAATGCGATTCCTTAGACGATCAGTCGACACCAAATCAACCAATCGCGAAATCACCCTGCAGTCTTCCCGTGAGGAACAGGGGTGGACTGGGGGGCAAAAGCGTTGGCGTCTGTGTTTTACTAACCTGTGAAGTAAGTGCAATTTTGCTCGTAATTGCCCATATGAGTTTTGTGCGTGGCTGCCAATAAACTGAGCTCATTAATTTTCGTCGTCTCCGCTTGGGGGAGGTCGGGCGCGCGCTTGTATGGCCAGTCCGCCCCTGACGATATTAATGAGGGTAGAAGCGAAATTGCAACTGTGTCGTACAAGAGTGCCCAATGAGGCTTCACCTCATTGTGACGTGAAGCTAATGGTGAACTTTATCAGCCACTAGACAACCATTTATCGTTAGTATAGCATCAGCGTAAGTATAAACTTACGTTCATAAATATAACAATAACATTATTCTAACTCTTAGAGTAAACAAGTGACATCAAGAATATTTCATAAAATGTTTCATTATTTAGTTGTTACAATCATATCTGCTGCGTACTGCGTACGTGTTATGTCTATTTTTATAAAATATTCTTATTGTTGTTGAATATGTAGTTTTAAACGGTAGACAAATGGCTGTTTCATTGACACTGGCTGGTTACATTTTATACATAATAGATCTACATCTTTTTAGCTTTTAATTAGGATTCTGTGCAACTTATCACTAGTCTATAACTAATCAGATCTTTTAAGCCATCAAACACCGTTTAGTTCAAGCACTTAATTAAGTTGAATATTAAACGGCACATTATAAGTAAATGTATTAAAGTTAGGAAAAAAATCTTACATAATGCTTCAGAAATCCAAAGAAAATATCATCTGTTTGTAGATGCAAGATGAAAAAGAGTGACTAATTAGGTTCAAGGTCAAAAATAGTCAAGAAGTAATGAAGTAATATCTGCTACATGGATCATAGTATTAGATAATAAATATATATGTACTTGCATAGTCTGTACACTATTTTTAATGATAATAGAATTGCAAAGGACGCAAGCATTGAAGGTCAGTAAGAAATACCTAAAGGGAATGTCGTATGTGTTTGTAAAAGTATAGAAAAGTGTAATCATGCACGCCATTTGCCGCATATCAATCAATAATATCTTACATTCATTATACATTCTAAACTACTCGATGGAAGAAGATAAAGATCGATTTGAAACTGTCGACTGAAAAGCTCTGGATAATCTCAAATACTTTAGTGTTTGCAAAGCGTTCATTATGAAATAATGGCTGCGTCGTATCGTGTTAGATTCTTGTGCCTTTCTGTGTCGAAGCCGTGCCAATCTTAGAAGACTTTGTTTCATGTAACGCAAACAAACTCGAGACAATTATACTTAACTTAAAAGTTTCGTTGATTGCATTACACATTGGTTTACTTTTTAACAATAGAGCGCTAAGTAGTTAAGGTTTTGGTTTACCTAGCACCACGATCTGGTTAAGGTAGTCTGGATTAAGTGGATATCTTTCTTGAACACTGCACTTCTCACCGTTTTTTGCTTTTTCCGGTTGATTCTGCATTTTTGAACCGTTATTTTGTTTTGGCTCTCGTTTTTTCTTTTCCTGCAAAATAATTGTTAGTTTCATTTTCCCAATTGTCTTGATGTTGCTAATGACCTTTCTTATTTTATTGTCCTTACGGGCTTAGTCTGAGGTGCGGTGATAGGTGGTGGGTGAGGCTGCGGGGGCGCCGGTGGCATGAGGTGCGTTCGTCGTGGGTGCATCGGCGCTTGGTCGTCGGACGTGTGCTCTCCGTCGTCGTGATCGTCGACGACCCCTGAATCGTCCAACGACGATTCCCTGTTGTTACTATGGTCGCTTAGCTGCCGACCGGCAACGCTTAGTGCACCTCGGCCTGGAATAATGCGCGATCGAATATTATGCATATTAACATGTATTGTTACATTAGAATCTACCCATCCTTTATGCTTATGTCTGTCTTCACCTAAAGCATTGTCAGGGTGCAGCGTGTGAGGAGGTGGTGGAGGCGGGGGCGCTGGCGGCGGCGGCGGTGATCCACTGGGAGTCATTGACCTCGATCGCGAACGAGATCTCGACCTGCAACAAACATAGGTTTTTTTTATAGTTCAGCCCAACAAGCAGACAGACGGGCCGCTTGATGGTAAATGGTCAGCGTCGCCTATGGGCACTTGCAATCACCAACTTGGAGTCACCAACACCCTCACTTGCCGGCTTTGAAGGAAAGATTAGTAGCTATGTCTAACTACACTTACACTAACGAATACTAACTGGACTAATATTACTAATAGTCCCATTCCTGCAGTCCTATTATTATTACATAATAAGATCCTAGCTGATTTCGGTTACGGCCGGTAAGCTTCAATTTATTCGCTCATGTGTCTGATGTACTCAATCTTGTGTATAAACGTACGTCCACAAAGCGCGATAGCTGATGGTGTACGGTGCTTTAGCTTTTACCTGGTCCGGTTTGAGGTCCAGTGTACACCTTCTATCAATTTCAAATCATTATTTATAATGATCCCTTAAACCATATACGAATATCATTGGTTGCTGGAGTTCTCTATACAACACATACAATATCAATTCTTTATTTAAATACGACCGTTTCAAACTGAATGTGATCCATTGCTTAAAATAAAAATCTTGTCGGATAGATAAAGAAGACATCAACGGATAACATTTTACCAGAAAGCAATCACATTGAAGTAATGCGGGCTTTGTAAACAAATATGGCGCTTTACGAACACACACACGATTGGGACCTATTTGTAAGGATGAATTGATTATCCCTACTCCCTACTAATATTATAAATGTGAATGTAAGTTTGTTTTTTACGCTTTCATGCGAAATCCACTTAACCGATCATCGTGAAACTTTGTACACATATTCTTGGAGGTATTAGAAGTAACATACGATACTTTTTAGGAATTTTTTTTTTTTTACGAAAGATAAAAAAAATATTTGTCTAAAAATCTCAAAATCTAGCTTCAACGCCATCTAGCATTCCAGTAGTGAAGTTCCAACCCTGAGTACTGTATCACCGTTGCACTGTATTACCGACGGTCACGTCGATATCTAATCTAAGACACGGATGAAGTCGCAGGAATAGGTACTCACTACATAGTATAAAACAAAGTCGCTTTCCGCTGTCTGTCCCTATGTATGCT
Organism: Agara belti belti; assembly: GCA_018245935.1. Lineage (NCBI taxonomy): Eukaryota > Metazoa > Arthropoda > Insecta > Lepidoptera > Hesperiidae > Agara > Agara belti. The sequence continues at coordinate 9,960 of DWEM01000991.1, forward strand.
TAGATCTTTAAAACTGCGCAACGGATTTTGATGCGGTCTTTTTTAATAGATAGAGTGATTCAAGAGGAAGGTTTATATGTATAAAAACATGTGTATAATAATATATGTAGTGATACGTCGAGGTGAACTAAACACACATAAATAAATAAAAAATAAATAATCATATCTTGAATTGTCTTAATAAACTTATATAATTAACTAAACACATGTTACGAAATTCTACCTCTAAAGGGAATTTCGGGGGCGGGAGCGGGATGAGATCGCGGGCACAGGTAGTATTGAAAAGCGTGGGCGCCGGATCTTATATGAAGCCTACCCTCTTTTCTTCTTTATTCCCGATCGTTTGTTCTTTTCGCGTTCGATAGCTCCCGGCTCCATTTCACCCTACGCGTGGCCTGAATATGTTATCAAGAGATTTGCTTACTTGTCTACAAGCAAATGGGTAACGGTAGCCGTTGAACGTTTTTCGCGTTTCACAAACGATAATACCCGCCTCAGTAACAGTGGTGTAAGTATATTTTCATGGCCACTCCTTCAAATCCTACTTCTATTCAACTATAAACCGATTGAGTTACGATACAAATGAAAATATTATTTTACTTACAATTCATTGTTTTTTTATGTTCAACATAAAATAGTTTTTAGATATCGTCTGACTATATTGATAAAAGGGGTTATCTTTATTGATATTAAATTTATAGTTGATGTCACGAGTCGCATACGGTTGCTAAGCAGACCAATGTTTATGGAATACAATACGTTTCCCCGTTACATACTGTGAAAGGTAAGATAAGATAACAAGATAAGATGTTATTAAAGGTAAAGATAACCTAATAATAATAAATAATAAAAAGTATAGATAATATTAAATAAGATAATAATAAATAATAAAAAGATAGGCGAGAGGAATCTTAATGGGTTAGCTAGCTTCAGTGACCTCTGTTTACACTTTTTTGAAAGAATCATATGATCAAGGACACTTATAAAGATAATCAGATTTCCAAATTTCTAACAAAAATTAATAAAAATACTCGGTAGCGAGGACATAGCGTTTTTGATGGATGATAAGGATGATAATGATCACGAACATGTTGAAGATGATTTTCTTGATGATAAAAGATAATTTATTTATATAGGTATTACAGTAAATTTTCATAAAAGTGTATCTTTGTTAAACTACGAGTTTACTTCTTTGACTGTTTGACAGAAAAGAAACCTTGCAGAACTACAGGTACCATCGATTAGACTAAATACGAAAACAACATTTTAATAGCACACAATATTTAATTGAATTTCGGGCATTGACAACCCTATCTACATTGTAGATACTACATTCACGTTCCACAATGAATGTTATCTTTTAATCAAACTTTACGCGAACTCTCTCTTGGGGGCTTGGGACTGACATATAATTTGATAACCAATCTAGGAACGTTTTCATCGTACACGTTCAGCCAAGCGAAACTCGCGATGATCCACTTGATATACATAAGGGTGAAAGCGTACTAGGATTGTTTTATGCTAGGAGAGTAGCGAATGAAGGGCAGCAGTCCCAGTGGCCGCTCCCGCCCATGGGCATCTGCAACCGACCTCTAATAGGGCTGTAGAGATGAGACTGCTAGAGTGAATTCAGTCCAGCAGTGGATAAATAAAAGGTTGGAAAAAAATCTTGGTGTACATATTTAATTTTTAATATAGAATGTGCTTATTCTGTCACTTTGGGCGTACGAAATATACTTCAGGAAAAGCCGCTCTGTGCGGTAACGCCTAACTAGGAGTCGGTGCTGAAATTACTCGTTTGCAAACACTATTATCATGCAAATTCACTACGTGTTGACAACGGGTTCGGCCCGAATTAGGTCAGACCGGTGACTGTGGGTCCTTCACAGCCATAACAATCTGAGGGCCTGATAGTGTCAGGCGATACTCACAAATTATGGCAGTTCTGTCACTAACAATGCAGGCTTTTGGCTGTCCGTAAAGATTCGTTCACTGTAATGATCGCTAAATTTGAAGCCATGCGGCTGGTCTCGGGTTCAACTACCACTAGATCTATATCTCTATTTGTAGAGTTACCAGTGTCAAACGTGCATCAATTGGGTATTGTCTGTTATTCTTCTTATGTCTGACTCTTCTTATGTCTGACTCTTCGTATAGCCATACTGGGAATCTCCTCCAATTACGGGAGGCCTGAGGCGCACTCTACCAACCTCCTCCAACGGAGACTGGCCAACAGGCAAATATCAGATTTAAATCTTCTGAATGCGATGCCAGAAGTGTCAGAAGTAGTCTGCTGTTAAGCAATATTGTTGATATCGTTGTGTCTGGATTTGAAAACACTATTACCGAAGTTATAGACAGAAACATTTTAATTTATTACATATATATACAGCCACGTCTATTTACCATGGGGAAACTGGAGACTAAGGATAGGATAAGGAAGGCCGTCTACGATCTTGATATACTTCTCTCGCCTCCTAACCTGGTCTTCCTCTCACATTCGTCTATACCTCTCCGAAGTCCACTTCTCGTCCTAATTTTTATAACATTTAAATTTTGCTTTTGAAACTGTTTTAATTTAATCTTATTAATATTCGCACCAAATGTAAATTTAGTTATTTAATAATTGAGTAATTTTAATATGCCATTTTACGAACTCCTTAATATAAACGGTTAAGTGCTTTTCAACTCTACATTTTACGTTTAAATTGGCTCAAAAGCGTACCTTAAAAAATATTTTACCTGGTGTGCTTCGTACAAATTTTGGCGTTTAAATTTGAAGAGTTGTAAGACGCCTATTTTGGTACTGAAAGCACGTACCCGTTAAAGTGTTTTCGCGCGCGTCATCATTCAGTTATATAAAATATTGCCTCTACTTTAGCGGGCTTTTGTTGAGAAAAAGCGTGGTCAATTTGAGGGTAGCAAAAGGCTAAGACGTTCATTTTGTGATTCTCGTTAGGAAGAAAAAAATTAAAGCGTTTTTCATTGTGTGAAAGGAGAAATAGTATCAAACGAAATTCAAGTCAGATTTATATTAGACTTTGAATAAATGTTTTTATTAATTAAAGCAGAATAATACCGGGATATAAGTTAGTCATTTTATTAAACTAATCATAAGTCCAGTTTCAAATGAAATTCCAACAATGTCTGTTTGGAATTTAGTATTTAATTCTAAGTGAATATTTAGTTTATTTTATTATTTTTTTATTATTTTCGTTTCATTATAAGTTAACTATTAATGTGGCTGGTATTTGCATTAATATTGGGAGAGAGCATATTTAGGTTCGCATCCCAAAATGTTTATGCGCCCTAATTGAAAGCCTGCCAAAACGAATCATAACATTTACGATTTACCTACGAGTACGGTCTTCCCATTGTATATTGTTTCCTTAGCAAATAATAATACTTTGACTATTATCCTCAATAATATAATTACATAGCGTATCTAATCAAAACCAAATTATACTAAGAATATGAATTAAAAAACATTCTTAAAATACAAATATATTACTGTATGTACGATTGGAATATGAAGGTAGACGTATAAAGATATTCCCACTTTATTCTTCTTTTTCTGATGAATGTTTGATTCTTCTTTACTCACAAAACTCACTACTATTTCCCAGTTTGGCGGTTTGAGGAAAGTTGCTGCTGTTTCACGCGTCTCGATAGTTACTTATTCAGTGCATCTCCGACAACTTTGTTTTCGAACATTACAAGTTTCAATTGTATCCAGTTTACAGTTTCATCCACCCAATCAGAGCTAGGTGGAAATGGGATACTATTCACTGGTGTTATGGTTGAGTGGATAGAGACCACGACAGCAAATTCATAGGTCGTGAGCTCAATTGCCACACACAACAAACATTGTGTGATAAGCACATTTGACTGTTCTGTGTCCGAGTGTAATCTGTACTAATATTATAAAGAGGAAAGATTTGTGTGTGCGTGTGCAATTTTTTTTCCACCTTCGGTTACATTATTGTCGTTTTAATAAGGATCCTAATTTTTTCCTGTAACGAATACAGCCTATGTTGATCAGTCGTAATGTAGCATTCGAATGGTGAAAGAATTTCTGAAATCGGTCCAGTAGTTTTGAGCCTATTCGTTACATATACACACACAAAAATCTTTCCTCTTTATAATATTAGTATAGATATAGATTGCAAATTTTTCTTATTGGGAATCAGATAGCCGGGGCTGGAATTGTCGCAGTTATTATTAATCCACTTGTGGACTTGGGCCACTGGCGCGGTACTGACATAAGTTCGACGACCCACATGTGTTGTTGCGCTTAAGTTTTTGCAATAAAAAGATTTGTAATAAGAATTGTCGGGCTAATTCCAATTGCGAGCAGCATAAAACTCCCAGTTTTAATTTCCACAGCTCTCTAAAGTGAACTACTCGCGCTGGAACAAAGGGCGAAACAATCCGCCATTGTGTTGCGAACAAACACGTTGAGCGGAATCAAATCAACCACTCGATTTGTTCCGCGCCCCGCTTCCGATGGATCACCGCTTGTTTATTTGTTGGTTTCATTTCCGTGATACTATTTTAGAAGCGAAACTTCAATTCCTTTCAACTTTAAAGCGTTTACTTTTATATAACTTTTAATGCGAAGCCGTTCGCGAAGTAGACACCGAACAAAGTTGTTTAGCGTATCTTGCGAACGGAATTGTTTATTTGTTCCGCGTCAATCCGTGTTATTTCATAATGGAAAGCCTGCTTTGAGTTTCCGATGGCTTTTGTTTTAAATAAAAAAGTTAAACGATTGATGATGACGTAACTTATATTTATTCATTGCAAAAGTTGTCATTGTTGAAAAATATAAATTCTAATATTATTTTATATTATTAAAAAAAATTAAATGCCTTTAAATTGATGTATTTTGTACTATTACACCTAAATATATACGTCCGTATGATTTTCAATCTTCGCCTTAAAAGAAAACTCAAATACTTTGACATTAATGACCTTGAAGTTCATAAAATTATGGATCTGGCTATTAGTGATATTATGCTCAGCCTATTATTTAACATTAGTCTATGTGTGTCTGGATTGAAGAAAAACATTTATACTCGTATACCTTTAAGGTTTTCTGACATTTTGATTTTTAGACTAATATAAATTGCCAATGTAATACAATACTCATTCGATTAAAAAATTTAGAATTAAACAATATAAATGTGACAAAAATAAACTAATGTGTTTCATTAGAAAAGTAGGTTTTGAAATTTGAATTCATTTTTGTAAAGTGAGGACAATTCTGATTTAATCCAAATTTGTCAGTACCATTACATGAAATGTTTAAAATTGATATTAATGTCAGATATTTACGATCATTATTTTATTTGTAACATAATAGAAAGAGAGAGAGACAGAGGGAGAGAGAGACATTGTCAGTAGGTCTGTCGCACAATTTCCGCATCACTATCAACATTCGCTTCCGCAGATCCATTATGAGAGATATGAAAGATGTTCGGATCTGTGATCTAGGTCGTCACTAATGTAGCTCGCAACCGATCTCTTTCGCGTCGACAGACACTGAACAGGGGCGAGAACGGTTTTTTACTTCATCGTTGTATTTAAACAAACCTTTTCATTTAAATTGACTGCCAGTTATTAGAATTTTTACCGCGATAACCGTGCAACGTTTTAGTTTTATCATAACCGCGATTGTAAAGCTTTAGATACTTATGAAGAGGTCGTGGTTTTATGACACGTTTTTTTTCTATATTTTTTTTATAATTTTTTTTTATAACGTAAAAAAACGTAACATCATGCCTGTATTCCCCGAAGGGGTAGGGCAGAGGAGTGTAGTACACCCCCACATTTCACCAGTTATGTTTAAGTCCCATAATGGAATAGGTGGTGAGCCTATTGCCATGCACCGGGCACACATCCAGACTCCGAGTCACTACT